>AJFL01000265.1:0-16073 GCA_000467735.1 Rhytidhysteron rufulum CBS 306.38
CATCAGTTCGATTCTGATAGTGGGCATTTTCTTTTTGCGATTTTTTTTGAGCTTGTTAATTTTATTTTGCATTGCTTCTTGTATATTTCTTTTTGTTGTTGGTGTTGTTTCTTCCATTTTTTGCAAATTTTATGATTTAGCTTTTCAGTTGTAGGAGAAGATATTTTTGGTCAGGAAGCTTCAAGCAAATCATCACAAAAACAGCATTGGACTTTATTAATCTCGAGTATGATTATAAGCAAGTTCAACTTTGCTCATTGCTTCCCATTTAGCAATATATATCATTCAGTTAACATCCATCGTTATCATACGTCAAAGAAACAAAGCTAAAAGAACAACATCAAAAGGAGACAGACGCTTGCTTAACCTCCCCCATATCGAAACGAGCGAGAGCCGGCAAATAAGCCATTTCAGAGCACAACATCCCACTCGAACATACACCCACTCCAGATACTCCAACCAAACATCCCATCAGCAATCCATTCCAATCTTTTCAGCCATTTAAAGCCTAGCCAATCCGGTGATTTCTCTCGGCGCATGGTACGTCGGAACCTTCATATCCAACGCAGAGCCAGAGTAGCCCAAATCCTCCGCAGTGAGTACGGCGCACTTCTCGCCAATCAACAATGCGGTACTGTAAGTGTTGCAGCCGACGTTATCAGGGCAGATACTGAGATCAGCAACCTTGAGACCCTTGACTCCGTGTACGTTGAGTCTCTCGTCAAGCACACCGTGTTTGACGATCGAGTTGCCCTTGCGGGGTGCCATTGAGCAGGTTCCCAAGCTGTGCCAGGTGGTTTCGACGTGGCGCTTGACCCAGTCTTCGACGTGCTTAATGTCTTCATTGCTGTACTTGAGGTCTTCTTGGATAGTCTGCTGGTTAGAGTTCAGGAAGTTGGGTTGTGGAGCTCTGCCGGAGTCTACAGGCATGGACCAAGAACCTAATCATGGTATTAGTATTGGGAGGGTTCTCTCGAGTAATGCGCATAGTCTACTTACCATGTTGAATACCGGCAGTAACGTTTCCTGGCAAGGCATATGCGTTCGTGGTAGCAAGATCTAGGTCCTTGGCTCGTGCGGGAGAGTCAAATGCATAGAATGGATGCATAGCTTGCACTTCACCCGCGTACGCGTCCATGCGTCGAGCGGTCTCTCGAGACTTGATGTATCCCCATACCATAGGAGCCATATCACGTTTGTCCTAAGTTCACACCTTGATTAGTTTGAATACCTCAAATGCATTTACTGCAGTCCTTACATTCATGAAACCAGCATCGAAATCTGGGGCATCATATGGGTTGGGTGAAACAATGTGTGTGGAGCCTCGAGAGAACGGGTACTCGAGGAAGTGGAAAATGGTGAAGAACTTGCCCGGGGGCATGAGCATGTGGTCTGGGCATCATTAGCACTGACAGGAAGAAAGGGAGACCAACGGCGTACCGCCAAACCATCCTGCGATGACACTGTAGTGCATGACAGGCTTGTCGGGCTTGTTCTTGAAGTAGCTGTCCCAGCCAGATCGGAACTCTGAGCATGGCCACTTGTCCATCTCCTTCAACTCCTCCTCGGTAGGTCGAATCTTCACTCCAGCGTCGATACCATTGGTGGCCAATGGACCTGTGCCATTGATGTTCCACTGGTTGAATACTTGCTCTTGAACCTTTGGATCACCTCGGGCAAAGTCATCGAAGGATTCAACATGTGGCTTAGCACGGAATACCGAAAAGGTAAGGTAGTGATCTTGGAAGTTGAGACCAACACCTGGAAGGTCGACAAGAGGTTTGACACCCGCCTTGCGAAGCTTTTCGGGGTCACCGATACCAGATCGTTGAAGAATTAGTGGAGAGCTCAAAGTGCCTCCTGAGACAATGATTTGCTTGCGGGCCTTGATGGTCTTGTGTGTTGTCTGACCGGGGGCGAGAGGCTTGGTGGGGACAGTTCGTACTGCGACGGCTCGGTCGCCCTCAAGCACAACCTACGGGGGGTTATTGAAATACTATATTGATCTCGTGTGGATACAAACCTTGTCGACCTTGGTGTTGACCATCAAGTGCAAGTTCTGGTGAACTGCTCTCGTGCTGTGAATGTATCCGTGAGCACTGTCGGAACGTCGACCAGTGTCCCTAATCTGCGTTAGCTATATGCTTATTCTTCGACTATTAGACGGACCTGTTGATCCACTTCAACCAGTGCTCAGCACCATGGCCAGTGACCAAATCTTGGAGATCATCCGTAGTTGGGATTCCTTGGCTCTCGGTTGCCCGAAGGAAATCCTCCTTAATAGGGTACGTGTAATTACCAAAGGAGACCTTAATGGGTCCCTCGAAACCGTGAATGTCACGGTTGTTGCAGGATCTCTGATAAAAATTAGCCCAGACCCTTGAGTACGTGGAGTGAAGCTGCATACCTGATATGTCTCGTGTTTCTTCATCAAAGGAATGAGTTCCTTGGTGGTCCAGCCCTTTGCTTGGAAGTCATCGTAGTCAGATGCTGATGCACGAGTGTACATCTGCCCGGCATGTCAGCCTTGTCCAAGTTAGGTAGGAGGACTACTAGCGTACCATGAAGTTGATAGAGGACCCGCCTCCGAGAACGTGGGCGCAAGGCACCACAGCGCGACGTCCATCAAGCCATTCCGAGGGTCGCGAGTAATAGAAGGATGCAGTCTTGCTATCCAATTTCATGTTCCGGGGATAGATACCGGGACGGAAGACCCTTCATATCGTTAGGGCGATGGATGCTTAGCACATCATCATGATGAGCTCACCATGGATTATTCAAATTGTTTTCTCCAGCCTCAATCAAGAGGACCTGGAGGTTGTGGTCCAGGTTGGCCAATCGTCCAGCGACCACACAACTGGGATTGAATCAGTCAAAGGACTACTCTTCGTTAAATTAGCATCTCGTACCCGCAAGACCCTCCACCGCAAACGATAATATCAACTTCGTCTGGAATCGTCATTTTGCAAGTATCGAGATGGGTGTTTCTGGTGAGGGAGAAGCGCTGGATACCAGAGTAAAGTACAATCCACCCCAGCTAAATGCAGAGAAGCTGGTCTTTATCCAGTGACACAGAGCCCCATTAAAGCCATTAACCCCGCTTCTTGAATTTGCTCGGTAGTAAGGAGGTCGAGTAGATCCAATTGACAAGTGAGCATGTGGTGCTAGATCCCGGCGGGTCCGTACACGAGCTTCGTCCACGGCGTGGAGGTGTCTCCTCAATGCGGAAGCCACTTCGCACCATCAACCAGCATGATGAAAGGGACTACTTCCCCGTCTCGCTAAGTCGACGAACGGCTTGGGATCCACATCCTCGCGGGGCCTCTAGAAGAACGTTGGTGTATCATTTTGGTTGGTGGGAGAATGGTGGCCTTCCCATTGGCTTCCTTGGGTGGTGAAGAGGGGGTTTGGTATCCAGGAGATGCAGGGTTATACAACCAACCCAGGACGGTGCAGGTACTTGATAGAGAGCTAGATGCGGAGAAGTCAGCGATGAAATGGTCTGCCTCACCACTGCCTGCTGGGATCTGTCCCCGCTCAGACATGTTGGTAGGCATCGTATAGTCGGAGAGTGCGTCATCCGAAAGCTAGATGCTTGCATTTGAGAATGGTGTGAGGTTATAGCTCCTGAGCTTGAACGTCGAGGGAAGTAGCTGCTCCCCGGCCATCCCCACGGAGTAGAGCGGTTATGGGGTACTGGAGGGACACAGAGATAGGAATCGGCGTAGGTACTCTAACGAGTGGAGTCAATTGCAGCTACATACCGTTCTACCCGCTGCTGTACCACCATCCGATCCGATGCTTGGGACGTCGAGTGTGATGGTGACTTGAGGACATGTACCCTTCCTGGGTACTGCTACATGCTACATGCCTCACTCACTGCCTTAGCCTATTGCGGGGTAATGCAGGTCACCCCCTGCTGCGATGGCCAGATTTGCCCGAAGGATTCGGCTGACGACAAATCTTCCATTATTAGACGGCGGTGGTTTCTTTGGCCTAAAACGACTCGGATGTGGGGAGCTTCTGTACCTTTCTCTACCTGGTGCGGTTGTGCGCCTTCAGCTTGGCCTCAGACAGCCTGTGGGGCGGCGCCATGTCGTGGGCATTGGCCGGGTGCGGGGAATGGAGAGCGGGGGGGCGTCACCAAACCGCTAGCCATCCTCTGCTCTGCTCTATCCTACAACCTCAATCCACCCCCTTCGAATTCCTTCGTCTTGAACATGGCCGGAAAAACTACTCTTGGGACGATACTAATTGTGCAAACGCTGCGTTCCTTCGCCAATCTGAGCATGTTGAACATTTCTGCTTCGGTGAAAGGCTAATGTAGTGACGTAAATCACTTTAGCAGCGGAAATGCGTGTGCATAGTGCCAACCCTCCTTGACTCCCGCTCCACATTATCCTTTCGAGGGTGATGCATGACGGCTGCTGCTGCTCCCCTGCAAACTCAAAGCTGCCTCATAATCCTGAGCTCTACGTCGAAATGCGGTGCTTTACGTCGGGCCCTTCCTAATCGGACCTATTGTCAGCTTTACTTCTCATGAGGTCGCTTCACTTCGAGAATGGTTGTCCCTTCATCCTTTGATCGGAGGATAAATAACTTCCGAGGAGGTATGAAGGTCTCTTCGACAATAAGACATAGTCCTAAATATCGATAGTAACCATGTATCGGCCAACTTGGACGCACATTGATAGACGTTGTGATACCTGACCCCGGTCGATGCTGTTCGGTAGTTGAAGATTCCACGGAAGTCCTGGAGCTCTGAAAGGTATCCTGTGGGGGCAGATGTTGGATTCTCCAATGGGCTGTAATCCATGCTCATGCTTGGTGCATACGTACGAACTCCAGTCTGATGGGCCATTCTTCCGGCGTATCAGGGCGCTTACACAACTAGCGTGCGGAGATTGTGTGGACTCTGGAAGTTTCAGTTGTCAACTGATCTGGATTAGGTACCTATCAAGATATGCTTAATGCCATAATTGGAGGGTGCCAGAAAAGTGTCCGACATTAGACGCCCGTCTGGAACCGCCCGTTCTGTAATCTATGGAAAATTCCTGGAGCTCACCCAGTTGGGGTATCCCCACAATATCAAGTTGCCGCTGTCTAAGAACACATTTGAGCACCGAAACGCCTTGCTGAAGCCACGATGAGAGAGGAGAGATCTGAACAAAGGAAATAAAAGAAAACCGAACCGACCTGCAACTTTGGACATAAGCTTGCCTGCCATCAGGATCTCGACTGCTAAGTAGCAATTCAGATAGTCCATTTCCAGGTCTGGCTTCCGCAAACCCAACAACGCCTCATATCACCTCATCACGCTCCCACCCAGTGGTTCGAATTTGCCCGATGCCCTTCGTTGGGTGAGGTTTCGTCGCGTCCTTATACTCGCTCACGAAGGGGTTGGGATCGGCTTTGTGGTTGAGGTTTCCGAAGGTGTGGTTGACCTCTCGATGCTTGGCCTCGTCGGCACTTGTAGTAGGTCAGCGTCATTCTGTATGAAGAGCCTCGCAACTTACCGTATGTATAGAAGAAGGTCTCGCATCGTCCTGTGGCCTTCTGGCATCTTCCAATAGTCTACCGCAATGGCCGGTGCTTCCATTTTGGCCCAGTTTGGAAGTAGACCTGCATCAATGTCCTGAATCTCCCGTGTATACGTGAGGACTGCTTCCTCTTCGATATATCCGATGAAGCGATGGAATGTGCGTGGTGAGCAGAGGTAGAGCACGAACAATCCGTTGAACCAGACGCCTTGGGCGCCCAAAACCATTAGCCTCATGAAAAGGCCTGGTTCCGCCATCTTGAGGAAGGTGAGGAGATGCATTCTTTCGTTATAGCTCTCTTCGAGCAGTGTTTCGATCCTGATGAGGGTTAGACCCTGGCACAGACATCTCGTAGGTAACTCACCATCCATTATCTCTTTTCATCACACGCATGCTGCGCAGATGCCTAAGCATTGCTGCCACCATTCCAGGTACACCTGCAACGCTCTCGAGAAAGATGTTTCGGATAAGGTACTTCTTTTCTGTCATCCCACGTTCCTTCTTCACTTCAAATGGGGCATTTTCATCAACATGTTTGTATCCTGAGACGGTGTCCAGGCCCCATCGGAGAACCCTAGCAGCAAGCAGCGCAACTCTGTCGGACATATTCCGCACTTCACGGTGACCGACCTCTATCGAATTCATCTGAGCAACGGTATACCTATTCAAGGTAGGGTTAGTAAATGGATTCGAACTCCGTATCGCGTACCGAAGTAAGAGAAGCATGCCGATGATTCAATACCTGAACACTTGAAGCTCCTAAATCGATTCTCGAACTAGTCCTGGAAAGTGTCTCGAGATACACTTGGAGCAATCGAACAACGGCATGTCTCAAAGCCGATCACGGTGGAGCGCCGGATGAACTCACTGAGGATGAGGCCATGATGCTTCGGTCTTCCTAATGTCATGTGTCTCGACTTTCGGGAAAAACTCCTTGATATAGCGTGAAGGAGTGGTAGAGAAGTTTCGCCGAGTAGTAGGTTCCCATTGATGGACGATGAAAAAAGTTGACCTGGCATCTATGGAATTTAAGGTAAGCCCGTTGAAGGACTTGAGGAGCTGGGCTTGGGCCCGCTTGGTTGCGGCTGAACCACAAGTTGCAACCCGTGTGGAGATCATTGAGTGGAGTGTTTATGAATGACAGTAAATGTCAATGGCTGTAGAAGGTAAATGAAAGGCTGTGATGACTGTGAGGAAACAAAGGCATAGGCCAGGACAGTCATCGCGGCCTTTATATGAGAACGCCTCAAAGGGCTGCAGTGTCATTGTCGAAATATTTTCGGAGATGGCTCAGTCAGCCATGATTGCACAGTTTGTTAATATGGTCAGCCGCGATCTCGACGCAGCCTATTGATGGCAACAGGCTTGTACCAAAAGCCCCCCTTCACAGATTGGGCTTGGTTTCCACGGTTGTGGCTATGGTGGTAAAAAGAGGCTTGTGGGGATTGTAGTCATTTGACTGCGTTGAAGTTGCTGTCGATGACAAATGGCGAGAATTCATCGGGATGACCTGCGGGATGACTCGGGGGCATTTATGGCCAGTTTACAGCTCCCCATCTCGATGCGTGCACTTTGACCACCCGATAGCTCGATGCGATTAAAATGACAATAATCTTTTCTCCCTTTGTTGAGCCCTTGCCGCACTGCCGCCCCGTGCCGTCCTCGTGCAGTCGGCTTCGGGGGCTTTGTAGACGGCGACTCGGCGACCGCCACGCTCAATGAGGATCCCGACAATGCCCTTGTAGGGCTACAGATTTCTTATCAAACTGGCTTCCTAGCTCTGGCCTTTCACGCCTGAGGGAATTGTAATCATGACCGTACTTCGTAGTTTGTGGGTCTGCTGCGAGAAGAAACTTGCTCAAGTGCTTCGTATCTCAGGCGAATGCTACTTGTTCAAGGTAAGCTTCGTCTTCGCTCGAATTTTTCATCAATGTCTCATCTGATGAGAGCAGTGGTTTCTGACAAGAGCCTTTCTCTTTTGCGCCACAGGCAAAACAGAGATGATGTTGGTCTGCATAAGAATACGAAGGTTGATTGGAAGGAAGCTCTTATCTAGTCATTCATCATTTTCGTGTCCATTTCTTAATCATACATTCATCATTTGTACAAAGTCTTAGTCCATTTCCCGTATAGCTCCCTTCATCATGTTGGGGCTGGATTCGGGCAATTGGCGGTCATGCTCTCGGCTTACCCGACGGTCCCCGGTCTTGCAGCTCTCCGTCATCTACCCTTATTTACGTGAGAAACCACTCTCTCCTTGCTTCGTACTGATCTCTGAGTGCTCAACCCCCTCGACGCTTGCTGCGGGAGGGCCTTTGTTTAGATGTCCGACGAACTCCTTGATTGCCTGCTCGCTACCCTGTGCTTCACCCTGGACCTATAACAGAGTAAGATATTTGGACTGGGCGATTCTGCATGACACCAACGTACTGTTCCATCAGAGGCATTAGATACATGCCCGGTGACGCCAATCTGATTGGCTTGCTCGGCTGTGTAGGCTCTGTAAAGGGTTTAGCACAAAATGGAATGGCGGAGGCAGCGATCGACTATTCATTCATACCGGAAGTTGACACCTAAAAGCAACGCCATTAGCAAGAGATCTTGGGGATATATCGTCGGGAGTCTTCATTGACGAACCTTGAACTTCTCCGTCAACCTTGTAGGAAATCTGGGTCCATGTTAGAGCGTAGATAATACTTGGGGTATGGTAAGTCGAAGACACACTCTCTTGTCCGACATTGTTCTGGCTGTGGTTGATAGAAATCGTTTCATTCAGCAGCTTTGGTGCAGTATAGTCTCAGTCGTCCTTTCGGATTATTGCAATTGATTGATGGTGAAGGAGTATCGTAGTCATGGAAGAAGGTAACTGCACTCAAAGAAGAAAGGCAAATATAGGAGCCCTTGCACAATGATGACGTCGAATCATCGCGCACTTCCACCAGTGACGCTCAGCAGCAGATCGCGCCATGCCGGAAGTAGAAGCGCCCCTGGAACCCTGGGTACAAGCGACAAGCGCAAGGCGGGGGTGTGCTGTTTTTACCCAAGGGAGCAGAAACATGGCAGGCCTTTTGACACACTCCACCCGTGGGCGCGTACAACTCCGACGTGAAGCTGTCTTTCATTTTTCATCCTGCGGACGTGGCGGGCTTACCAACGAAAACCGTCGCGTCAAGTTTATAAGTTATTTACTTCGCGTGTTGCTCGGGGTTACCACCGCAAAAACCTCCGAAATCTTACCAGCACTTCCCTTCCTCGCCTGAGTCGTTTCACCACTTGAACCACCGTCCTCAGGCCAACGTCTCCGCCAAAATTTGTACGCAACCCGCAAAAATAAACATTCATGGACTTGTGTCCAGTATATTTCGCTTTACAACACCACGCATAACCTTTGTCGCTGCTTTTTGGTCGCCCGTCCAATCTACAAAACCCCCTTTCTCGTCTTAGGCGCCCGTCGTGATTGACAGATCATCATCATGGCAGACGAACTACCCCCCTCCCCGAACGCAGAACGCCCTGGATCACCATCCGCATGGGTGTCACCGTCCCTAGCCATTAACGCAATCCCCCACCTAGACCGATCTGTATCCACTGCATCCTCTGTCTCCTCTGTCTCTGGTCGCTCATCCAGCTCGCGGCTGTCCGACAGCGGCGTCCCACGGCGGGGTTACATGCGTCCGCAAGCCACCTCCTTCTCACAGTCAGCCAAAAACAGGGAGAGTGTTATGAATCTTGGGACGATAGCGCATCTCCAATACTATTTTGCAAGAACCGGCTTGTTGGACGGCAAAGGGGCACAACTAGCAAGAGCACGTAAGAACGGTGCGAGAACTGCAAGCGGAACAGAGCTCCGGTCGCCATCAACCGAAGCGGCCGATAATGCCTTGACATATCTTTCGCTCTCGCCGACAGAGCAAGCTGCCGCCGATCTGACTGCAGATGACACTCACATGGGTGATGGTCTGGTCGAGAGTCCGATTGACGATACCGCGAGCTATTGGGGAGATGGCCAAGAACCCATGATGCTCCCTCCAACTATCAGCACTTATAAGACAACGCCTATGTATGTTCCACCTCCTCCAGACATGGTCGTACTACGAAGAGAACTTCGCGAATGTATGCACGAGGCATTGAAGCATCTTCGTGAATTGGAAAAGGGCCACGCCAAGCTAGCCGAGCAGAACGGCACCAACAGGGACGGCTCGATTAAACAACCACCGGTTGCACCGGGGTGGTACGAAATAGAAGGATTGAATTTACTCGACGTGGTGACGTTGGCTATACGGGCTGCTAAGAATTACTACACTGCACACGAAAATCCGCAACGGCTGTATTCAATCAAATCCGAACGGGAGATCCGCAAAGAGTTGTACCAAGTCCTTGATGTTCTAAAGCGAATGGCAACGCGCAATTTTGCCGGTGGGATACATCCAGGGGAAGTTGCAAGCATCAAAGTTTGGGTTGTCGGCATAGGTAAACTCCTTGACACGGAAGAAGAGAAGGAGCATCTTGAAGAGGAAGAGCGCAAGCGATGGAAATGGCGTGAAGGTGACTGGACTGGCAAGGAGAGAGAACGTGAGTGGTTGTTCCTCCGGACCTTTGATACGGAGAACGAGCCACTCCCGGAATGGACGGATCTAGAAAACGGCGTCCCAACACCGTTCCTTCTAGCACTACAAAACGGATTGCGCCTGGTCCACCTACATAATGAGACCGTGAGGAAATCCCGGCGCCTATTCGAAGAGATCAAAACCTTTCACACGGACACCGCCAAACCTTACCGCTGCGGCGACAACCTTCGATATTGGATCAAGGCGGCACAATTACGATGGGACATCAAGCTCGAACTAGAGGTTATGGATGTAGTCCATGGCACTGATGATGCTGCCTGGAAGGCATTTGATCACGCGATCTTGAAATGGTGCCAGGGGGTCCGGGAAGGGTTCATGACAGAATGGAAGGAGTACAGGAAGGCAATGCTGAGCAAGACCCCGACTTTGCAGGTCAACTCCGGCGTTGAGACCGTAAGGTAAGAGAAAGTCTCAGGATGGAATTTTCTTTTGTGGTTTTCCAGGGTTTTGGCATATGACGCATCGGATATGACTTCTTCACTCACCATTTGGTCTTTCACATTCTTAGGTGGGAACAGGGTTTAGTAGATGCAGGCGTGTATATTGTGGAGAAGACATTTTTGGCAGTCCCTGAGGATTCCCATATTTTAAGATACCCCAGCAGCATCAGGACGATGTCATTTTAGAACAGATTGCATACATATTTTATTTTTCCGTTCGATCATAGGTGCAAGAATAAGAATAAGCTTGTTTTAATTGGTATGACTTCTGTTCTATACCCTATGGAGAGCACACCTCGTTAAAACGAGGAGTGTTGGGCTCTACTCTATACCCAGGAAGGAAGACAGGCCTTTTAGTCCATGTAGTTGAGCTCTATTCAATACATTGAAGGGAAGACGCTGCACCAGGTTACGTCAATACAAACGTGCTGGTTCGTAGGGCGAGGGAGCTATGGACTAAAGCGACCGGGAGGAGGGGGTGAATGCTGCATGACTGACATGGCGGAGCAGGGGGCTCTCGCGTCGATCCGCCTCTCCTACGTGGACGCCTGTGGTCACGTCTCGGGCTCTGATCAGTGCAGCGCCTCGACTGAATCGCAACGGTGTTCGAGAAACGGTTGCGGAAGCCACTTGTTTCGACGTGCAGCAGTATTAACTATTTGCATCGCTCGTCGCAAACATCTGCGGAGCACTGGGCTGGGGCAATTCGTGCGCTGCATGGCGGGGGTTCAACCGCAACAATCGCTTTGTTGATATTTTGCCTCTGTATTCCCGACGCGCAACGACCCTGGCGTTGGCGCGTCAGGCATTCTCGGCTGCCTCTAAAGGGCGACCCTGGAAATTTGCTGGAGAAAGGCCAGCACCAGCACCAAGCACCAAGCACCACACCACAGCTCCTTCACTCTCTCCCGCGCCCTTTCATCCGCAACGCCTGCAGCATATCGCCCTTCACCTATCACCGAGAGCCTTGAGCCCTTATGACGGCTGCTAGTCATCCGGAACAGCCAGTCTCACCCACTGTATCCACGCCCACGTCTCCCACCCGCGCATCGTCGTCATTCTATGCCAGCCCTGGCCAGCGAACAACTGTCCGTCCTGAATCTCAAATCGGATCCGTCCTCGCAAGCCCGACCTCAACCAACGGCTCCATCAAGTCGCCCGAGCGATCCCTCGACGGCGATTGCCGCGTCGTTGGCAGGAACATCTCGCCAGGGCTCCTTGCCCGCATGAAATTCCTGGACAAGAGTAGGGTTGTATCGTCACCTACACTTGGCCAGGACAAGATTGGAAAAATCCCAGAGAGCCAGCTTCGAGAACTAGACAGCCTCCACAAGAACTACTCGGTCAGGGTGCTTCGCAGGGGCACCGTTTGGAGCGGACAAGCCCCAGCTCTCGTCCCGCAGTCAACTGGCGGAAGCCTTCCGGCAATGGATTCCTCTCCTTCTCATGGCTTCGAAAGCGACCGGTCGTCCTTCATAAGCACAAGCGATAGAGTGTTGCCTTCAGACTCTGAGGCTGGCGACGCCCTTGGGGAAGATACGCAAAAGTATCGACTGCCGGACATCACCAAGACGAAGAGCCTATCTCAGCCAGTCACCGAAACAGGAAGCAGCTCTGAAGTCGAACAATCGCGCCCACCCACGCCGCCACCGAAAGACACCCCCCGAGCTCAGGAGGTTTCCGTGCTTGATGGAATAGGTGGTGGAGCCCATATCGATATCGCCGACTACTTTGCGAACCGCCATTTCACACGAGCAAACTCAATCTATACCTTGTCGCGAGCCTCCTTCACCAACCAGATCCAACAACTGACGTCGATCTCGCTACCTCCAGCAGCCTCACTTTCCTCGAGTATCTCCGCTATACCCACCTCGACGGCCGCAGGACGGGCGTTATACGAGGCAGCAGGACAGATAAAGCTATGGATGACAAAGGCTGCAGAAGTGCTGAGCGGGCTCGATGCAGAAGATGATGTCGAGTGGGCCGCTGCGGCAGGAAGAGAAGGACTGGAGGAAGTTGACGGTGCAATCGGCCGATTTGAAGGTTTAGTAAACGTTTATATCACAGCTATTGAACAACTCCAGGAGCGACCAGACATTGCATCATTGCCCGCCAATGACCTCACTCGAGTCATTGGCCAGATGGACGAGGTTCTAAAATCGTGGACCAAGATCAAGCAAACGTTGAAAGGGATCAAGAATCAAGTTGAAATTGCCATGGAATGGGAGGAGCTTTGGAACGTCGTGCTGGGTGAGATTGGATTGGAAATTGAAAATCTAAGTCGTCTCGTGTTTGAGATGGAAGAAAGGAGACACAAAGCCATCACTGATTCCGTGAACGAGTCCGCTGAGAAGTTTGATATTGCTGAATTGGAAACGATTGTCGAAGATACCCCAAGACAACAAGCATCACTACTGCAACAGGCCAGAAACCCTAGGTTGAGCCTTCCGCCAGCTTTAGCGGTCACCTCGCCTACATCACCTTTACCCCAGATTGAAAAGGAGAATTCAAATCTTCTCGCGCTCTTCGCCCGCATGCAGCCACTACGAGCATCATTGGACTTTCTCCCTATGCGACTTTCCTCCTTTCAGAACCGAGCGATGAAAACCTTCCCAACGGCCTGTGATGAATTGACGCGAAGAAAGGAGGTTTTAGAAACGCAAGAGAAGAAACTCGAAGCTGATGCAGATGCCTTGAGAGAAGAATTAGGCGAAGATAAATGGGTGCATAGCTTTAGGCAGGCTGGAAGCAAGGCTTTAGCCATGTGGACGTCCTTATCGAAAAGCATTCAGAAGTTGCGGCAAGCAATTGACGAACATGACGATGAAAAGTTGGGTACACGAATTTCTACGTACAAGGACAAGAGAGCACATTATCCTCCTTCGATGAAGAGAGTGTTGGAGTTGATCAACATTGAAATGAAGAACCGATCAACTGTTAATGGGGAGATTCTGCGGATTCAACAGGATGTTCGATCAAAAGTTGAGGAGCTGGAAAAAGATATCAAGGCTATGGATATCATTCTGGAAGAATTCAATTCGTCTAGGAAGCTTCGCGACTCCGTTTCCACGGTAGTTTCGGCTCGGACCGAGCAATCATTGTCTGGTAGTGTCATTGATACTCCCGGAACTTCACCTGCATCTTCTGTTGTGATGATGGGCCGAAGGAGCAGTGAATATGGTTCGTCGATACCCGGAAAGCAATCACGCCAAGGTAGCTTTGCTTCCTCGAAATCATCGGTCCCACCGAGCAGAAGGTACTCCAGCCTTCCTACCTCAGTTGGTCAAGGGCCACATTTCTCGCGCCGATCCGTTGCTCCGTCCGTATCACCATCCCGTGTTGGTTCCAGCACTCCAACCCTATCTCTTCGTTCGGGCACTCCAGCTTCTGAAAGATCGGTTGCTTCCAACAAGCCACGTTGGAATGCATCGACCAACATGAGAGATACTGTGGTTGGACATAATTACAAGCCTTTGTCCGTTACTGACCCTTCAGATTACAAAAAAACACCCGTGACTCCGGTTCGCACCTTGCGATCTGTTTCGTCTCACTCTGCTATTCCAGTTCGCAGCCCACTCAGTCGTGGTTCTTCCACCATTTCTCCAGAAGCTCCCCCTGTACCGCGGCCAATGTCCACGACGCCAGCTTCGCGCGCCTCCACGGTAAAACGTCCCTCCATCGGCATCCACTCACCATCAACACCTGCTCGACCGAGTTCAGCCATGCGTTCACCTGGATCTCATGCACACACATCAGGGCATCGTCTCACACCATCTGTCACTGAAGAAGGCGAGAATGATACTAGTTCCGTTGAAGTCAGCCCCTCAACTACCCGTAGGCCAGCTCGACCATCGAGCGTCATCAACCCCCGAAGGATCAGTCTACTTCCGACGCCCAAGGCCCGTACGACAAGCATGAGCAGCAGTAATGGTGGCCGCGAAAGCCGTACTGGGGGTCGTGAGAGTCGTACCGGAGGCCGCAAGTCTAGCATGGGCATTACCTCGACTCTGGAGGAGCGACCGCGATGGAGAGGTTAAATCGAATCAACACGAGAGCCAGATTTACTCACACGATGCAATTTCCCAAGGCCGTCCTATGCAACAACTTTCGGTCGATTTCTCCCGATCTGCTTCTTTTTCACTTCTTTTTGGGGTATACATCCCTACCTCTTTAAACTTGAACTCATTTATTCTAGCCTTTATCCAACCAACCCTTTTGGCATCCAGAGTATTGTTCCAGCATGTTTTTGACAAATAGGGCTTTTTTCAAGTTCTCAGTTCGGCGTGTGGCGTTTTTCTGTCCTCTGTCTCTCTCTCTCCCTGGTGTGTTTTTTGGAGAGCGCGGACATCGAACCCTTTTCTCTCTCATCGTGGAATCAAGTCACTCCTACACTCTCAACCCATAAGTACGGCGTTTGGTCATTGTTTCCGCAGGAGTATTCGGGGGTGCCGTTTTTGATCTGTCGCTGGACTTCCGCGGATTTTTGTGTTATATTATCAGATTATTTTTCTTCGATTCTATGGGTTTAGTTGGGGAGCTAGGGAAAGATCGTATACTCTTCCCCAACTTTGAGCGGGGTAGATGTTGATGCTTTCTTGATCTTCTTTCCTTGGACCCAGAGATAATTTTACCATGAGCGCGTTTGTTGTTTGTCAGTTAGCGAGAGCACCAGGAGACAGATCAATCATCGTAGTTGGTGGCATGTAGACCGTAGGAGCAAAGACACGTACGAGGAACGGATTTTGCCGGAATAACATGAATGTTCGTTTTACGGTAGAATTTTTTTGTGTGGTAGTTAGATTGTGGAATTTTTATTATACTCGTGATGGATGGATGGTGGGATGGGTGGTTCGGGAAGCGGGATTAAGAGGAAGCGATTTTTAAGTTTGTGATACCAAGATTCTTCTTATTTCTTCTTCTTCTAGTTCGGTAGGTAGATTAGGTAGGAGCGGGGTGAGTGGGGATGGGGTTGAGGTGGATGAGCGGGAATATACCACCTTTTTTTAAATGGAGGTTGCTTGAATCGTGAGGTGATGTGAATTGTGTAGAGCAAGCGGGATAAGCAATCTTGATGCTTTGTCTGATTGATGTAGTGATTTAATTGCGCATAGCTATCTGTAAAAACAACTTTAAAGGTACACCTTGATGTCTATATTCTTTAGCTACTTATGATAACATCGCTTCATATTCCTCTGGTAGAAATACACATCCGATGATTGGACACCTTCAATGTACGCCACCAATCCCCTGTAGTTCCACACCGACCCTCCACCCAAGGTTTTCCTCGCCAATGCGCGACTAATCAATAGCCCCACACCGCACTTTCCGGACAACTAAAAATATTGTGAGTACAAGGAAAGGGGGGGTACGTGGGAGGTAGGTGAATAACATCGTGGTTATAAGAGAATTAAATTATAAAAAAGATATCAAATCAAAGCCCGCTTGGCTCAGTGGTAGAGCGTATC
>AJFL01000266.1:0-29811 GCA_000467735.1 Rhytidhysteron rufulum CBS 306.38
CCCCCCTCAGCCGCCTTCCGCAACCCAAACAAGTGACTCGTAACCTGGGGCCCCACCCCCGTCTGCGCCCTCAAACACGCAATCGCCACAACACTCGTAACAAACCTACCCACCACCCACCCGTCCACAGCTTCCCTAGGCGGATCCGAAAACAATCCCCCGTACTCGCTGTTGATGATGTGGACGGGGAGATCGGGGTGGGAGAGCGCGAGCTTATCTATTAGTTTTGTTTCGAAGGGGCGGTAGATGGAGGTCCAGAGGGCGAGGCCGCGGGATTTAGTGGCTTCGATGTTTGTGGGTGTGGGGAGGCGGGTTGGGGTTGTGGAGAGGTTTTTTGAGACGTCTGGTGGGAGAGAGGCGCGGAAGGCGTTGAGGCAGTTTATTGTTCGTGGAACGCCATTGAACCCCATGCATTTTAATCCGACTTCGCGAATTAGTTCGGCGTTGCGGGTGGAGTGTTGGAGGGAGGTGTTGGCGCTGGCGAGGTTGTGGAGGATGGTTAGGGAGTCGGGGGAGTTGAGGGTCATTGTTGCTGCGGTCTGTTTGGCTCCTTTGTCAGTTTATGATATTTTGGTGTTCGGTATTGGGCCAATTGGGCTTACAGTCATGGCTAACCAGGTTGGTTGTTCGACTTTTTTGGACTCGGCTTGTTTGCCTATTTTCTCGTATATGGATGCGATGTTCTTAGGTGCTGGGGTTGTGCCTGCTCGCGCAAAGGGCGCTGCTATTAGGGCTTTCAATGGAGCTGAGAGCTTCGACATGATGCTGGTATGTCGGTTTTGGAGTTTCTAAAGCCATTGTGTATATGCGTCTTGTTTGTATTTATCTAGAAGCTAGAAAATCACGCGTCACGTCAGTACACGACCGATAGTTTTCCGAGATCGCAGATGAATCCCTGTAGAATACATGAGATGATAGGATAGCTCCACAATCGGTGTCAAATAGATTCGCAATGGTGCCGAGAAATTGTGAATAAGAATTCACCGCAGAGACACCTCCTTCCCCGCACGGGACCAAAATCTACACACCGACGCTAAACCATTCACGAAGCTTGGGATCTTGGCACGAGCTTTCCTCCCGTCCCCATGGGGATTTGGCGTGGAGCTTACCCCAGCCTCTTAAGCAGGCCTCCATTCGTTTGCTGGTCATTTTTAATCTAAGTCTTGAACCTGTCCTATCCCATCTCATCCCATCTCATCATCCCACCTCCCTCCTCCAATCCCTTGTTGCATCATTAATCAAATCTCCAATACGCGGAGTTTGGACTCGAGAACCCTAGAACAAACGACAACGGAAAGGCGAGAATGAGTCTGGATAAGATGCCGGATGAGAAGTTTGAGAATCCGCAGGAGGCGACCCTGTATGATGCGGCTACGGGAGAGACGACGGCCGATTCGTCGCATTTGGCGCGCAAGGTGCTGTGGAAGTTGGATACGAGGTTTGTGGCGCTGGCGCTCTCTATTACGCGGATATCGTGACATCACTAACAACGAACGATATAGACTTCTACCCGTCCTCGCGTTGCTGTTTCTTTGCTCATTCATTGATCGGACGAATGTGGGGAACGCGAAGATTTTGGGATTGCAGAAGGATATTCATATTACGGATCATGAGTACGCTATTGGGTTGTGTGTGTTTTACGCGACGTACATCGCTAGGTATGTTGCGCAACCTCGCTTTGAATTCGATTGTTATTAACGAACGGTTTTTTTTAGCGAGTTACCCAGTAATCTGGTCATCAAGAAAGTCTCCCCGAAAATATGGTTACCGCTCCTGACGGCTGTTTGGGGCGTCTTGACCATGTGTTTGGGTTTCGTGACCAACTTCGCTTCTTTCGTCGCGGTGCGAGCATTGCTAGGATGCGCTGAGGGTGGCCTTCTCCCCGGAATGGTACTCTACCTTTCGCATTTTTATAAACGGACCGAACTTGCTTTGAGAATCGGTATTTTTTACACTGCGGCTTCGCTATCCGGTGCCTTTGGAGGTCTTCTCGCTAGAGGACTTTCTGCTATCGGACATAGAGGTGGTCAGGCAGGTTGGAGATGGATCCTGATTATCGAGGGCTTGATCACCGTTGCCTGTGGTTTGTTCAGTTACTTTATGTTGCCCAATTCGGTTGAGTCGGCTCGATTCTTGAAGCAGCATGAGAAGGACTGTGCGCATAATAGGTTGCAGAAGGAGGCTTCTCTCAATTCTCTTGGTGAGCCAGTGTAAGTGCAATTTATCTCCTCCACTTACAATTCTTGTATGCTGATTCAATCCTAGTAATCATGCCGAAGAGAAATTCAGCTGGGCCGAAGTCCGTCGTGGCGTCTTTAATGTTCAAGTCTGGCTTTCAGCAACCGCATACTTTGCCATTCTCTCGGCCTTATATTCCTTCGGTCTTTTCTTGCCCACTATCATCAACAACCTCAAGTTCGCCCATGACCCGAACCAAGCACAGCTCTGGTCTGTCATTCCATATGCCGTTGCTGCCGTCTTTACAGTTATGATCGCCTTCTTGTCTGATCACCTGGCACTTCGTGGCGTGCTGATGCTTTTCACGCTTCCCATCTGCATCATTGGATATGGGATCATCTCAGTTAGCACGAACCCAAAGGTACAATACGGAATGACCTTCATGATGGCCACGGGACTTTACGCAAGCGTGCCACCCGTTCTCGTGTGGAACAGCAACAACAGCGCGGGACACTACAAGCGGGCCACGACATCCGGTCTCCAACTAGCGATAGCCAACTCGGGTGGTTTCGTAGCCAGTTTCATCTATCCATCAAAGGAAGCCCCGCACTTCCACAGAAGCCACAGAATCATCCTCGGACTTCTATGTGCTGCATGGATCCTGTAAGTTCATCCATGAAACCCCTCATTTCTAGAACGTTCACGTGCTAACCATCGGGAATAGCGTTTTGGCGAATGTGGCCTGGTGCTGGAAGATCAACCGTGACAAGGCTCGTGGGAAGTACGCTGAATTCGAGGGAAGCGGAGATGACCGAGACCCGAACTTTAAGATGGTTTTGTAATGAAATGGGGTTGTTCTAATGATGATTGGTTGCAAATAATATGGCAGATGGGTTTTCATCCCTAGAAACGGGATTACTATACAGGTTTTGATGTCCTTGGGTATATGATTGGTATTGTTTACTCGGTCGTGAGGATTTTGCTACGCTAGATTCCTGGTCCTTTGTGACTGGTGGAAATGACATGATAATGGTATCGTTTGGTGGTTGCCGATGCAGCTTCATGCTTCATGCTTCGTGCTCGTGCTCATGCGCCCCAGAGTTGTGTGTTGTGCACATTGCCTAGCTATTTGGTTTTGTGTTTTACGGTTATTCGTCACTAAGGGTAGTTAGATGGTTGGAGCTTTTCCGATATGGGGTTGAAGGAATTGACCTATCTGAGCCCTGCGTATTAGCGTATAATGATCAGCATTGGGTTTGTTTACCCAGTAGTTCCTCAGTGGTCGAATGTTTCTTCCTCTCTGCTTATTCCGGTAATGCACGAGCATGGATTGCATGTGACAGTCACGTGACTCGGCACAAGGTGAATTCGGTAGAGAGAATAAGAGCCAGATCCGCGGACGGCAACAAAGAGCGCAGCTAATGCAGGGCCAACTCACGGTGAAGGAGAGCTTAAGCCGTTAAGAAAAGCAGCGGCTCTGGAAAAGGAAGACTAGCAACGCTCTAGCAAACTAAAGGAGCAACTCGTTCGATGCCAGCAAATCCCTGCACTTCACCGACACTTAGCCGAGCACCGACATCATCTCATCCCACCTTGCCTTGCCGCCTATCGACCTTTAACATTCCCCATCCAGTCCAGCCTCTCACTAACAACCCAACCCCCTCCCTTGCCTTTGCTCTGCTGCTCCGCTAAGATATACTATGCTAAGCCCGCACCTTTTCAAAGGGTCCCCTGCACTTGTTTCAGCGCTTTCGACTTTCTTCCTCGCACGTACATACAAAGGCAGCTCATGAAGAGTAGCTCCCGTGCTGGCGACTCTCTGCCCTCACACACCATCCAAGGGCATCCCCAATGTCCTACTCTAACCCCAACAATGCCTCGCCGTCGCTGGACCAGCTGGTGAAAGGTGCTCCTCCACCCAACGTCTCTGCAAACCAGGTCGCCGCTGCTGCACATATTCCCCCGGACGCAAACGACCGCATCTCGAGCTTCAAGGTCCCTCGACCACCCACGGACCCTACAACTCTAATTCCCTCCTCTCCACCTCAGATATACCTTAATCTACTTATCCTCGAAGCCTCTCTTCGCTCCCAATACCTCACCTTACGCGCTCGGCGGCGGCAGTACACATTCGTGCTGGGCTTGCTGGCTATTTGGATTCTATATTTCACATATGCGCTGTGGCTACGGCCTCGAGAAGATGGCAAGGGTGTCGGAGGAAGTGTATACTGGGTCGTAGATATGGCTGAAAAGGTCGCCTGGATGGGAGGCGTGGTGACAGTAGTTTTATTCTGGGCAACCGGGCAATGGGAGCGAGGAGTTCGATGGCCCCGCCGCTGGGTCGGCATCGCGAATCGAGGTCTCCGCGGTATGAATTGTAAAATGGTTGTTGAAAAAGGAGCATGGTGGGAAGAACTTGCTGATTGGATGTCATTCCTTTTCCCTGTCACCGGGGGTCTGTGGACTGGGGAGACGGGAGGAAGCAGTTATCACTATATTAGCCACATGCAAGAAAAAAGAGAAGGGTTAGCAGACGGAAGAGCTAGGAACAGGGCTATGGAAGAGGGTATGGTTATGGCAGAGGAAGATGTCGCCCCAGGTGGTGATTACATCAAGGTTCTCCTCCTCCCTAAACCCTTCACGCCCGACTTCCGCGAAAATTGGGAAATCTACCGCGCCGAATACTGGGAACGAGAAAACGAACGCCGCGCTCAACTCCGCAGGAAAATCAAGGCTCGTCAACGCGAACTCGCTAGAGAAGAAGGTGGTGTTTTCTGGTGGACTGGCTGGCGAGGCTGGAAGCGTGCTAGAGGTCTCACCACCAAAGCCAGCGATCTCGAAAAATCTCACCACTACCACCACCAACATCCCAACCCTAATCACTTGTACCCACCCTCCCGCGATGGTTCTTTCCGCGGACAACGTCGTCGATCTAGCTTGCTCAAGGACAGAGGCCGAGATACCTCGCATTCTCGTTCCTCATCTCGCAGCACAACCCCCACCCCCGAAGTCGACGATCGCAACAAAACCCTCCTCTCCGACCGTGAAAGGCGCTGGAGCAATAGCACCACAGGCTCCGCGACCTCCGACCGCAAACGCAGAAACCCTGAACCTCGTACCCGCGTCCCTAGCATCACGACTACCACTGCTGCAGCCAGAGGTGTGCCTCCTAAACGCACGCCTACAGGCTCTACACCCGTAACTCCGGTTAGTGGTGCATCGGATGCGAATCCGAATCCTTGGCACAGCAAACGGAGTAGCTTACTAAGTACTGGAGAGAGCTTCTCCGGTTATGATGGCGAGAGGGAAAGGGACTATGAGAGGAGGGGGAGGGGTAGTATCAGTTCAGGGTCTAGCAACGTACCTATGAATGCTCCGTCGGCTTGAATAATACATAATAGCCTTGGAGGTGTTAGGTACGCTACATTGGGATTACATTGGACTGGCTCGGAGGGTTTTTTCTTTGCTACATGGGGATCATGGATACGGATAGGAAAATGGGATATGGAACGGATGCATATATACGGTTTGTATATACGACGTTATGGATTTATGGCATGTTTTATTTTATATCCCTTTGGTTTTTTTGGCCTTTTGGTAAAAGCGTGGTGGATTCTTTTTTTTCAAAGAATTTAGTATCATCCCCTTTGGGTTGGCTAGAGGGCATAGCATAGCATATGGTTTTTTTTTTGATGATATGCATTTATGGGTTTAGATTTTGTTTGCTTGGTTTTCTGTTGTGTAAAATGGACTTATGATGTTTGTGTTTTCTATTGTGTGAAACAGATTTATGATTTTTGTTAATAGAATGATTTTTTCTTCTTCTTTTGCCCTGCATGTTTGAAAGAGGGGTACGTGTGCACTAGGTGTAGTCTATCGTGAGAGGTGCAGGGTGGTGGTGTGACGTCTTTGCACTTTTGCACGAGTATCCACTCATCAGTTCGGTTTGCTTAGGTTGGGTGTGGGGATCGTATGATGGGGTATTTTACCTTTTTCTTTTTTCTTTTTTTAACTTGGTGAAGGGGTTTTTGGGGACTGGGTTTTATGTATGGGTGTACGTACAAACAACTTCCCAATGAACAGAGAGTAGAGGAGGAGAGAAGAGAAGAGAGGAGAAAGTCAAATCATTTCTTCCTTACAACACATCCACCATAAGGTTAAACCGATCGCGTGAGTATATATACATCTACTAACTCAGTATTTATGCAAGGATCGACGGTATATCTTTCCTATACCTCCCCTTCTACCATGCCATTCTTTACTTATTACGGTGCTTCTTCGGTTTCTTTTTCCCTTCTCTTTCTCTCTCACTCCCTTTTTACTACCTATGTACTGAGGATTTGGAAGGAAGAGTTTTAGGCATGTGATATGGAGGTTCCCGGTGGATGTATGGGTGGGGTGGGTAAGTAGATCCTAAGGGTCTGAAAGGTAGCGTGATCATTTATACAATGGAGTCATATTTGCATTTACACTAGGGGGCTTAGTTAGTTTAGCTCTCTTGGAACCTGGACGGGATGTTCCGTATGTTTATGAGGAGGTTGGCAGTAGAGAGGTTTAGGTTATTCGGGTGCTTGCGGGTTGTTTAGGTGGGTAGTTGGTGAAGTGTTGGAAGAGGAAGGTAAGAGGAAGGTATGTATGGGTATAGAGGCCATAGGTAAGTAACATTCAAAGGACGTATGGAGGTACTCCCCTATAACACTACTAAGTTAATAAGGTGTAAATCCGTTGATATTAGGAGGCAGAAGGTCCCTAAGGTTAGTTACTTAACGACTTAGCCCTTGTAATTAAGCAGTATTATAGAAAGGGGTGCTTGGATACTTTTGAAAAGGACCCGCCGTATACTCATGCGCTTCACATCACAAAACCCCCCTTCTCAAACTCCACATTATTAAACCAATCAAGCAAGTTATAAAATCCATCCATTTATTCTACCAAATTATATACATATCCCTGAGACTGGCTCTTTCATACACATCCATCCATCAAGTCAAGCAAAACAACAAGTAACAAGCATCACACTTAAACTACACAAAGGATCTGGAGTTCGTAGGCTAGAGTACTTCAAGAGTACCTACGACTTAGTTATTGGCATTGGCTGCTTGTCCGTTGTTCTTGTTTGCGTTTTGCTTCTTTCCTTGACCTTTGTGGTGGCGCTGGGCTAGGCGGTTGGAATTGGCGTTGTTTTGAGTGGCAGCTTGAGTGGCTTGGGTCGCGGCTTGGGTAGCCTGAGTAGCCTGGTTTGCTGCCTGGTTTGCCTGGTTGTTGCCATTGTTCTTGTTGTTCTTCTGCCTGTTTCCTTGGCCTTTGTGATGAGGCTGTGGCGCTCGCTGGTTGAGGCGGTTGGAGTTGGATTGCTTTGAAGTATTGCCAGTGTTGCTGTTTGCGTTGCTGTTGGCAGTGTTGCTAGTGCCCTGTGTTGCTTGAGCGGCTGCCTGGGTAGCTTGGGTCGCAGCTTGGGTTGCTTGGGTCGCAGCATCAGTGGCTTGAGTTGCAGCTTGAGTCGCTTGAGTCGCTTGAGTCGCTTGAGTAGCAGCCTGGGTTGCTTGGTTGTTGCCATTATTCTTATTGTTGTTCTTGTTGTTCTTCTTCCTCTGGCCCTGTCCCTTGTGGTGAGGCTCAGGCATGGCTTCGGGATCACGACGATTGTTCTGCTGAGCAGCAGCGTTGAATGCATTCAAAGCATTTCCCTGTGTATTGGCACCACCGTTGTTGTTCTTGGCGTTCCCCTTGCTAGTATTGCCCTGCCCTTTGTGATGAGGTTGAGGGTCTCGTCGATTGTTCTGCTGAGCGGCCTTGAAGGCATTCGCAGCATTGTTCTGTGCATTGGCCTTGCCGTTCGTCTTAGCAGCATTATTCCCCTGACCTTTATGATGGGGCTCGGGGTTAGCCTCGGGGTCTCGACGGTTGTTTTGGTTTGTAGCGGTGTTGAGGGCATTCCCCTGAGCATTGGCGCCGGCGTTATTGTTCTTGGCCTTTCCTTTGCCGGTGTTGCCTTGGCCTTTGTGATGGGGTTCTGGGAGGGCTGCACGAAGGCGAAGTGCATTTACGACTGAAGAAGCAAGAACTGAACCGCTGTTCTGTGGGATACAGTCAGTACGTGCTATGTTGGTCAGTGTTGTAAAGGTGGAATATCACTGACTGGCTGACGACGCTCAACTGCGTCCACTGAATCTTCGAAGGCGATAGCGACTGAGGCGCTCAGCGCTAGGAGAGGTAGAATGCCAGTGAACTTCATGATGGAAATATAGTAAAGATAGATGAAAATGACTGCTGATTCAAAGGACTGGTCTAAAAGAGTGGTAGAATGAATAGATGAAAAGATGGACCGGCCACCAGCAGAAAAGAATATATGATGAATGAACGGCTCACTGAGACGATGAAGATTAAGAATTTAGAGAAGGCAAACCCTTTTATATCAGCTTACTTACTTCATACTGTCGCTGCTTTTCTCCCTTGCAGATACGAATGCCATTGAATAGCAAGGGGCCGTGGGCGTTCATCCCGTCCATCACATATCACAATTACCCTTTTCGTATGCCTCGACGGTCTGGTACTCTGATGGAGACACTCCGTGCTTCGGACACGGTAATGCTGTCCGCCCGCAGGAGAACCCTTGGTCCGTTGGAGACCAATGAGCCCTTTCGACCGATTTCTGGAGACAGGCTGGATCACAGGCTTATGAAGCAGACTATGCTGTTCGTAGACAAACCTCCATATATTCAGCCTCGTGATGCGCCAGTTATGCTTTACCGTTTCTAGATGGTTCATATCCGGTTAGTGCATACTTTGGTGAAACAGTGAAACCCAAGACATGATGTCGCACAGGTCAGTTTCGCAACATCATGAAGCAAGCCACCTTAAAAATGCCTCTGCGAGGGAAATACTGCGAGGAAAACACGAGTGGTGGAAGCTGTAACCGCGCGAGAAAGTATAAGCGCCAATAATGCATCATATTATAATGCGTACCCTTGTCGTTAGATCGCCAAGGTTGATAAAACATCAATGGAACTCCTTCGGCCCCTCAACCAAGCCCAAAACATTCTAGCGAACACCCACGAAGCAGTTTGACAAGGGTTCCCCAATGCTTGACCACGGCTGGCCTTTCCCTTTTTCTGATGCTGGATGGATAAACCTGGAGTGTCAAAGCTTGTCCCTGCGGAGGAACCGTACAAATGGCGTAAGAGCGGAGGCAGACTTGTTAAACGATGAGACTCAAAAAGCAAGGCTCAGCTTCATGATAGACTGAAGTCCCTGCGGGCGTATCTTGACTCAAGGAGTGTGTAGAGATGAAGCTCGAGGGCCTAGACGTGCACTGAATTCTAGGTGCGATAGGTCCGTGCTACCCAGACCACGCAGTGACGAGGGTTTTCTTCCACCGCACCTCCCGTGAATGTGTTGTTCCAGCATTTCCCTCCCAAGGTGGACAGAAACTTCGTTCCTTCAAGCTTTTTGTGCATATTCTTTTCTTCTTGGGCCCGTTTTGATAACGGACGTTAACTTGGACTGTCCTTAATTTTGACCACTCTCTTCTTTTAAATCTTCGTTGTTGCGCGATGGACGCAAAATATTCTTTCGTTCGTCCTGATGATCACCTCGATTCGCCCTCAGACTTTGAACCGAACTTTTCTTCCAAGTCTCGAGAAAATGGCTTTTTGAGTTCGAGGCGAGCACTGGTGCTTCTCACATTATTCAACATCTTTCTCTTCGCATTTTCGTTCATGATCCTCATATGTTCGATATTCTCCAGCCCTCCTTTGGCTTCGAATATGACCTCGATGCTGATGAATCAATTTTCCATATATTGTAGGTGACTTGGTCTCTCTCTCGGCATTTGATGCTGTCTGCTAACCACGGTACAGCTCCTGCCATAGATGTTGTTTCATACGAACATGTAAAGTTCGAAATCGCAAGTCCAATCAATGCGTCAGAATATGTAGGGGCAAGCCCGGAGGTGGATATGGCGTGGGACCGCATCACATTCGACAGTGAGCCTTCGCGAGATTTTCCAGTTGACAACTCCTAACACAGTCCAGTTGGTGATCAAATGATCCAAAAAGAAGGGTTGAAGCAGATGGGGAAACCCGAAGATTCACTCCGTGTTACCGACCCTCGAACTGGTGTGGAAGGTTATCGAGTCGGCTTAGAAGTGTTCCATCAGGTAGGGTTTGGATATGATCTTCATATGGATAGTATCCCTGACATCATTTTAGCTCCATTGCCTTAACCTCTTACGGCAAACAACGTATCCGGAGTACTACAAAACAGTAGCTGGGGACTTGGCTGACGATCCGGTAATGCTGCGTGGGCATCTTGGTGAGTGAATAAGCAGTTGTGTTATTCCCGTTTCTTGGGATATTGTGTCTGACCATGAGCAGATCACTGTATCGAGATCTTGCGAATGAATCTCATGTGTTTCTCCGATATAAACGTCTTCACCTTTCATGACGTTCCTGGTCTGGATGGCCCCTGGCCGGACTTCAACACAAATCATGTTTGCCGAAATTTCGAGGCCGTACGAACGTGGGCTATGGACAATTCCGTTTCAATGGAAAATATATAGAGTATTCATGGCTTTTCCTGTTTTCAAACGTCATATTCCGCCGTATGTGACCGTACTGCGTCTGAGGCATCGATGTCAACCGAGTCCAGTGATTAGTGAGAAACTACAAGGGTTAGGTTCGTCCACGTACATGAAATGACAAACACACCATACTGTAGCCACTTCGGCAGTGTAGAGCATAGATCGATCATCATCGATCAACCCTCAATTGCCTCTTCGGAACATCGCCGATCCATCGCTAATCTCCGGAAAGTCAGCCTCATGTCTTCTACCTCCATCTTGGGTATGTTTTCCATTCTTGAGTTACATTCTCCAGATGTATCCATGATATATCTTCAATCTGCTTGACCCAGTCATACCATTCAGAGTCAGGATTCTTGAGTGTATGCGATGGACTCTTAGCCAACAAGTGGGAGTATGATGCAAGCACCCCCAGAGTAGATTTCGTTCTCAACAACTGCGGCTCCTGTAAGACTACCCTCAAAAATTGCGGGCTTACGGAACGGAGGAGGCGGACAGCGACGTTGCTACACGGCAGTAGCCCTGGCCTGGAGTGCGTGGTTAACATGCGTAGCTGTAAATCTACTCACTCTATATCCACGCGTTTCGAATATAAGGCGGTCGCAATCCAGAGCCTGGGTGTGCAGTACGCAATGAGCTGGCTAGAAGTTGATTCGACACCAAACCCAATATGAATTTCCTGAACAGGTTAGGAACAGTCATTTTGGCCAATGAGAGTAGCGACTATGCTCATGGATGCTCCATCGGGTATTAGCACTATAACCGGCTATTAGATACCCCTGGTTAATTTGGATATGGAAGATTTATGAGGCCGCGAATCCAGAGTGCGTAGACCGTACCAGAAAATTTCATCGCATGGCAATAAGTGGTTTGGTTCCGTTCCTAGGGTAAGATCAGGATACTCGGTGTGGGGTTCTGGTATTGCTATATTAAGTATGTAGGCGTGTTTATCAATGACCGCTTGTTCCCGGACGGCTCGTCTGTGGAATCTCTTTTGTTTCTACTTGGCTCTCCGTCGCTCTCAAACTCAACCGCTTGAAATCATCGCTAGTCACTGCCCTCGTTGTCGAAGACTTAGTCCACGATGCGGTTTTCCGTCGTTGTCCTGGCGACTGCTTTCACCACTTTTGCAACCGCTACGCCATGGGCGTACCCCGATGGTATTGTGACCAGTAGCCACGCACCCAATGGAACGAACGGCACCAGCACACGGGGTAATGCAACTGGTCACCACAATCCTCACAAGGAGCCCACACCGACGTTCAAACTACCATGCGATTGCCCTAAGCCAATCGTCCCTTCGGACCTGTTGACTACTGCCGAGGTAGGTGAAAGTTGAGTTTAAGAGAAGAAGAAGAAATGAAGGTGGTGGGATGCGTGGTGCAGATGTTAACGTCTCGGTCAGAAATGCGAATTCGAATATGCAGCCGCGATGGGATGTTTCTACCGAGCTAATGGCGGATGTCCAAGTCCCACTCTTAGTGTAAGTTATATTCCTTTAGCGATGATAGTAACGACTGAATAAAGCTGACTGGTGTTTGAAGTGTGCGGGGTCATAAATTTCGTTCGATGGAGCTAGAAAGACACTGTCCAGTGAAACTTCCGAGATGAGCACAAGTCCCCACGCGGAAGAACGAGTATGAGGAGTTCTGTGGTGAAATGAAGTGTTTGGGGCGGAGGCTTGTGTGTCCAGTTTATTCCGTACATAATTGTTGCAATAGATACCTGAACGTGCAACGCTGCTTGGTTGTCCTTTCTATTCCCAAACGCGGGCTTTGAAGCGAGTGCTTGCCTGAATCACGCTCTGGAATTACAACCCGCCATTTAGGAGCGTATTACCAGTATCATCTTTGCAAATGGAAGCATATTTTGAGAACGGATTCAAATTAATGAAGAATTCAAGAGGCATTGACTAGTGGTGAAGTAGTGATGTTGTGGTTTGACTCCTGGAGTTTCTGCCATAACACGCCTAGCCTTTCCTATTTGAGTTTAGCGATCGTACCTAGGTAGATGGTTTACGTTAGCTGTTCCTCGTCGACTTTCTTTGTTCAACATCAACGCTTCAACTTTATTTCAGAGCATTATCCACATGTATTTGCATTTCAGTACTTGCTGAAGAAAGAGGCTATAATGTGTTTCTATTTTGACACTTACATGCGGTCCGAAAAGAGGATTTGAATCGTGAAATCGCCACCCCTTTTCCATCCTAAGCCATTCAATCGCGATCAGCCAGCCACCTCTTACTTAGGCATCCATCCTCGGGCTTTCACCTTTGCAGTGAGTGGCCAGAACCCCGAAAATAACACATCACCAAAACAGCTTCGTGGTGGCCTTTCAGGCTCCAGCTCAATACATATGCGATAAAGCTCTAACTGCACAATACTTCAATTCTTTCATCAAACCTCTGAAGATGGCCGACGAATTCATCTATGTTTCTAAACCACACGAACAAGAGCAAATTGCCGAACCAGATCCACACCCCGATTTCAACAAAGGAAAAGAATCATCTCTTGAATTTCTCAACTTGCATCCATTCGTTCGGGCCACAGCGCAGGATAAAGTCTTTGGTACGATCATAGGCTCTGCCTTGGGTGATACCATTGGCTTATATACGGAGTTCCTACCAAAGTACGCCGCGGAACAAGTGTATGCGAACAGGAAGTTTTCATTGGTCGACCCTATCACAGAATGGGTGAACGATAGCCATCGAAGTATGTTGAATTCGTCAACCGCGTCTATCGTCTAAAGATATCAGTCCTAATATTGATCTAGATAGATTCGAGCAATGCGCGTGGACAGACGACACAGATCAATCCCTTCTGATAATTCTGTCTTATCTGCATAACCACAATGTTGATATTCTAGCCTCAGACTTCGCCTCTCGCCTTCGTATCTGGATTGAGCAAGGCCTTCTAGCATTGGATAGACCTCCATGTGGCATTGGAAACCTTGTGGGCTCTGTAGTCTCTAATCCTAAATATCTGGATGATCCTGCACAGGTCGCAACCCAATCATGGCTGAAAACTCAACGTCATGCGGCGCCAAATGGTTCGTTAATGAGGACGCATCCCATTGGTATCATTTGTCTCGGACTGGCAGAAGTGAACGCCTTCACAGTAGCCGCTGAGGTCGGGAGAACTACGCACGTTGATCCTCGCTGTGTAGTCTCCTGCTGTATCTCCGTAGGTCTATTACGAGGAATCATACGAGGGGAAGTAGTCACCGAAGATCAAATGGACGCCTGTATCGAGCGGGCTTACGCTTGGGTACAATCTCAGCCTGACCTGATGGATCCCGAAAGTGGTCGCGACCTAACAACCTCGGAAACTCAGGCGATGTTAGAACGAGGGGAGTTTGAAAAGCATGTATACGCAAAATATATGGCTGAGCTAGCCTTAGATAATAGGAAAGAGATGGGCTATGTGTACAAGTGTCTGGGTTCCGCGATCTTAACGCTGAGGTCTGCGATGAGGGTATCATTGAAAAGCCAAGGGGTACCGCCAAAGGGTCTTTTCGAGCGACTGATCACTGATCTGATTATGGAGGGAGGTGATGCCGACACAAATGCGGCGGCAGCGGGTGCCTTATTGGGTGCCTGGTTGGGTAACTCACAATTGCCATCTTATTGGGCATCTGGTTTGCGTCATCGAGAATGGTTGGTAGCCAAGGTGGATAGGTTGAATAAGCTTTTAGGAATCACTGAATGGCTGTCAGAAGAGGAGAAAAGCCATGTTGATCCCGACACTGCCACGGATGCTGGGAAAGGATTGAAGTCGAGGGAGGAATTGGAGAAGCGAGATAGGGATCTACTTTTCATGATTTTATCCCGCGATAGAGAACGAAAGGAAAAAGAGGAAAGGGAAAGAAAGAAGGCTGAGGGGAAAGGTCTGAGTGCCTGGCTTAAGAGAGATTGGTAGACGTCCTCCTTTGCTCCATATTCGAAAACTCATCACGCTCTTTCGTAAGGGAAATGATAATTATTAATTCTGAGGTTGCCATTTAGATGTTGCTCTTATTCACTTTCATGCCTCCAAAGTTTGGTTCCGAGATTAGGTAAGCATAGCTTGACTTGACGTTTCCTTAGACTACATCTCAACACTTCTACCATCCTCTGCTTCTCCTCTCCTGAAATTGCCGACTATTAATCCCTCCAATTTGCTGTTTCTTCTCCTTACTCGATTCGTCGAAGAAGTCCTGAAAATTAAGCGTCTGCGATGCCACATCTTCTACGTGCTTGTAAGTTAGTGCACCGCGCCTCCTCTTCGTTCCCAACGCCCATGATTCTGCGATAGTAAGGACGTTTCTGATTTGACGACCGTTCAACTCCCATTCTGACATATCGTCTAGGTTTGCCAAAAGCTGCTTTTTGGCTTGAGCTTCGCCGTCATCGATGCGGTCAATGAAACGTTTCCATAACTGCCGGCGAACTGCTGATGTTAAGGTCTCATACTTGATAGCGATGTGAATGCGAGACTGGAATGCCAGGTCCATGGTTTCGATTCGGTTTGTCGTGAGGAATAGTATTCCTTCGTAATACTCCAGCATTCGCAGGAATACTGATACGATACCATTCCTACGAAGATCCTCAAATGATCTCTTTTCGAGCAATACGTCGGCTTCATCTAAAAGTAGGACCGCATCCCATCTTTGGGCTCGTTGAAAAATCTCGTGTAACCGTTCGACAATGTAATCCTCCGCAGTGAGCTCTCCTATGTTGATAGGATAGAGCGGTTTCTGTGTATACTCGGCAATTGTCTCTGCTGTAAGCGTTTTTCCCACTCCAGGCGGTCCATGGAGAACTACTACTAAACCCTTTCCTTTTGATGCGATGACATCGCTCATGACTCGATCTCTATTCTTTCTATGCTGCTGCACAAGGCCTACGAGCATCTCTTTGGTTGATTCATCTAGAACTAGATGATCGATGGCTGTCGTTGCCCATTCTACGTCCTGTAGCTTCGCTACTTTGACAACGTACCAATTCCCTGCTCTCAGTCCATAACAGCAAACCGAAGATGGACTAAGCTGTTCTTGAAATGGTTCGAAATCCTTATCCTTTGGGAAATTGTCGAAATGAGCGTATTCATCGTTGGTACCCGCTGAAACTACAGGCACTTCGTATTCAACTTGTCCGACGCCACCGATAACGCCGTTGTCGGAGTAAGGATTGCTGTATTCATATCGCGAATCCTTCTGCTTTATGATCGGCTTTGTTCCATCGACAATGATCCTTTCTTTCAATAGCTATGGCACACAAGTTAGTGGGATTCAGACGTTAAAAGAGGGTGAAAGTACATACATGCTCTGCATCAGCCCCTTTCAGCATCTGAGCAGGTCCAGTATAAATCTTTGTTGAAGGTGGCTCAGAAACCAGCTTTTTCCATTGTTGACCCCGTTTCCTCAGAGATGCCTTCAATAATTCGATAGCATCCGTATCTCCGCCTTGATAATACCGTAGTGGGTAAAACGGCAATGATGTTACTGGACAACTCCCGGTGAACAACCTGACACTACGGGTTGTCGTTATCCTTTGGAACATCTCCGTCGCGGGGTCCCAACTCATAGACCACATATCAACGCAGAGTCTATGGAATCGGCGTGTTGAGAACCTATCCATATCACTCATGTTGATATCCGGCTCTCTATAAGCGCTAGCAACAGCAACGTGTAGACAAGGTTCTGCATGTTCATCGATGGTAAATAAGATCTCGCCGGGCCGGAATAAAGCCCACACATACGTATACTGTATGGTACCTTGGCTCATCATTTCATTGATCCGGATATGTTCTGGTTCAATCCACTTCTTGTGGAACTTCATGAAGAACTCCCAGTCCTCTTTCATTTTTTCATCATTTTCGTCTTCTACAAACTTCTCCAGGGTATCGAGGTAGAAGTAAAGTGGCATATATGGTTCATCTAAGGTCAAGGGGCTAGTATCCAGTCCCATTCCCGGGGAATATCTTATCGAAGATCGAAAAACGTTCTGGATTGCCGGAGAAATGATAGAGATCTGGTTTTTGTTTGATTGGCGCCAGGGATAAGGATCGACCTTGTCGACTGTGAGGATGAACGCCCGATTATCGCCTCCTTCGGCTTCCCATTCAGCTTCATCCACCGTTTCCCTTTTGCCATCTTTCCTATAGATCTCTCTGCCTACTTTAGTCTTGGGCAATGCTTCTGGAGCTACGCTGCTATCTTCTTTCAGAGGTTCCGATGATTCGTCGTTCTTTGCCGCTTTTGGTGTTTCGTCGTTTGGTTTTACCGGGTCCGTGGTTGTCAAGGTAAAAACTACCTCGCTGTCACACTTTCTACAGGTTACATTCAGCCGTGTTCCTTCCAATGTCGTCTTTTCTGAGGCTCCACCAGGGCTCCTGTCTTGCGCTACCTCCTTACTTTCGGGCTTATCGCTCATAGTGAATCGAAAAAATTTCGGGATGTATCAGACAGCCGATGCTCAGGACAAGTTCAGAATATTAAGCCAGGAAGCCGCGTCGATGATTTCGATATCGCATCCAGATAGGAATAGCAGATTTGAAAGAAAGACGCTGCAATCAAATGCCAGTCTTTCGACTCGGGTCGTACGAAGTTATTCCACTATTCCTTGAACACCAAGCTGTCGACAAGCTGAGGATCAGTGACCGAAGCCGGCACTGAAGTATTATAATACGTTGGGCAGTGTGGCCTAGCTACATGTCAAGGGTTATCGGAGCTGCATTAGTTCGAGGCGAGATGGGCGTGGGGGCCGGAATGAAGCTGAAGTTTGAATGAAAGATTTTCCTAAAACAACACGAAACCGGAATTTTTAATTCGCTTATATAAGTTGCAAGGACAGCTGATTTTAATGTTAGTTCGAAGCTGTACTTCCATTAGATGCTAATTGATTTGTAGGGTGTCTGTAGGCAACAAACTCTAGCTTGTCGTGGCTAAGTAGCTTTCTACACCAATCAAAATCCTTGAAAGGCGATCATTCTGAACTCCGCCACAAGACGCTCGCGTTCTTAGGTATGATCCTCGGAGTCTCCTACATCGAACCCTCTCAGCCCTTGGGATGGAAAAGAACGCTTGATTTCTCTAACCCTTTGATGCCCCAAAGACCTCTAGTTCTAAGATACATCCAACAAAACTTACCGCCTTGATGTATGAGTAGACCAGCAACAATGGGTCGAGTTGGCGAGCCTCCGAAAAGGCGTTCCACACGGGAAGCCTTGGAAAAGCTCACACAGGCAGCAAATGAAAGAATATCTACCAATGGACCTTGGTACACGTCAGGGGCAGATTTCTGGTTCGTCATATCCAGCGACATTCAGCCTATCAACTAAGTTATCATATCAAGTTTCTATGCGCCAGCCCAAGAGGCCTGCACTCGCTCTAAAGAGCGTTTGAAGAAGTTAAAGCTTGACGACGATGAGGCTGCTTTACTACACACACCAGTAGAGCCGGACAAGGTCCTCGAGAAGCTCAACTCCATCTTGGATACACAAGAGCGCAGGTCGAAAATGCGGTCACCGTTGAAGCAAAGAACATCTGACTTTTTTCTTTCATTTTGCGGGTTTGCTGAGAAAACTAGCAATGTTGTCATGGCACTTATACCTCAATCCCCAGAATACACTGTAACATTCGGGATGCTCTTTCTTGTCTTCGAGGTATGTCCCAAGTTCCTCTGCTAAAGGCTAGGTAAGTGCTAATTCAATAAAAGGCTGTAGTCACCAAGAAAGAAAGAGAAGAGTCTTTGTTATCGTATATTCAATCTTTGAACACTCAGCTTCCAGTCTTTGATTTTTATCAGACAGTGTTCCCCACGAATCGACTTAAAGCTGCAGTGGCGCAACTTTATGTCCAGATCATGCATTTACTTGATGAAGCCATAGTATACTATCGCAGTTGGAGATTAAGTAAGCTCTGAACATCTTTGGACTAGAAATCTCCTAATTAGTTGATGTAGGTAAACTAGTGGATGCCTTGTTTCAGCCGAACAGCAAGTTCGACACTTACATCAGTAATGTCGAGGCTGAAGTCAAGGTCATTGAATCCTTGAAAGACGCTGGTCATGTCGCGCAAACCGCTGATATGATGTCTCTTATGTCCGAAACTGGATTAAGTAAGTGGCATGGAATATCTGGTAAAGTAAATAATCACATAACTCATCGGTCAAAGTTGTTGCGCGAATGTATCAAAACTTTGAAAGCCAGTCAACCGCAATTGGAAGCAGCATGGCCTTAATAAACGACAAACTCGACCGCCTAACCGATTTCTCCCAACAGCTCCACCGCTTCGAAATGATAAAACACTCTCGAGATCTTCAAGACATTCTCCTCCCATCGGGCTACGATCCATCCGAAGAACTCGAACTCGTTCTCAGCCGTCCCCTCCTCCTTTCCCAAAAGGATCACTGGGAAAACAACGGCATTCTAACCGACCTACTCGCTTGGGCCGCACATGGAAGAGATACTCTCCTCTGGATAGGCGGCGCCTCAGGAAACCAAGACTCCTGGGTAACCGAACTCTCCACTGACCTCGTTCAAGCCCTAGAACCACAACTCGTAACCACACTCTACGTTTTCTGCGCACAGCAACCCACAGAACGATATACACCTCTAGGCGTAGTCCGTAGACTACTTGTCCAACTCCTCGAACTCCATCCCGACCTCGCTTACCAGAACCCTGAACTGTACAATCTTAGCCGGTTTAAGCGGGCAGCGTCTTTTGCGCAGATATGGAGCCTTTTTGAACGGGTAGCTGAGAGGGTTAAGGATTTAGTTGTTATTATTGATAGGGTGGAGGAGTGTGAGGTTGATGATCAGGCGGATTTGGTTCATCAGCTTTTACCTGCGTTGATGAGGTTGGGGGAACGGTATGAGATTAGTGTTATTGTTACGAGTACGTTTGATCCGCCAGAGGAGGTGGTTGGGGAGGGGATATATGCTACGTATATCGATACTAGTAAGAGGTCGAAGCAGCGGTAGATGGTTTGGAGTTGTCGAGTCATACTTTATGATGAGGATGTTTTGGGTGAAACACGTGGTAGATAGGAGTGGTGGTGTTATTGCAGGCTAAGATGGAGTATCAGTTGAGTGTTACGTCACGTATATGAGCTTTTCTTCTTGATGGGCGGATTGACCCACAGGTAACTATACCTGAATACTTTACTGGCATGAATCTAGTGTCATATATACAGCAAATCTAACAAACCCCATCATTTACCCATTACTCCCCCTTCTCCTTCATCCTCCCATAAAAATGATTTTCTACAACCCCCTCCACTATACCACTATCACTACCCGATGGAAACAGCAGCTCAAGATGTGGTACAGTGTCTTCAGACCTTCCATCCTCCCCCGTTGCCGCAATCCGCACTCTATGTTTAAAGACCTCGATGGACTGAATTCCAGCACATGTATTCTGGAGTTCAGTGGCGTCGCGCGAGTTCATAGCTAGCGCGATAACTTCAGTCAACGAATCCTAAGCCAGCGAGGTAACGCCAGTCCACATTGTGTAAGTGATATGCAGAACGGTGAGGAGGCTGTAGAAGATGAGGATAGCGAGGGAGAGTTTGACCGTAGACCCATTAGGACCATATCCATATCCATCAACTTTATACGAGATGGGATATATCAAAGGATAATTGCGTTCGAAATGAGCCCTTTCTTCAGCTGTAGACTTCGAATCTATTTTCTTGAATTTGATCTGATTGGGTATTAGGATGGTATTGGATAATGCCACGGTAAGTAAAAGCGATAGCACTGTTTCTTCCGTGTGTTCTGCGGCCTGTCTAGTCATGTAGTTGAATACCGTGGTGTTTAGTTCTGGGAGAAAGGGATTGACAGTCGCTAGCCACTCTTTATCGGCAGTGACCTTCCGTTCAGGTGACTTGAATCGTGACGTCGCGGAACTTGAGACCTTGCTAGTAAGATCCGCATGAGTTTCGGTCGGCACCCATCCAAGTTCGAAGTTGCAAGGAGTCAAGTGGAGATGACCTCTACTGTTTTCGGTCCAGTTAAACTGATTTCTTGAAACCGGGTTTCTTCGAACCAAGACGATCCCCTTTGACTCTTTGCTAAGATCAACGAAAAGGACAGCGAAGAAGACGTCTTCCGAGGGAGTATCGGTATCGAGTTGAACCAGATATTTGCAGTCTTCTTCAGTCAAGGAACCCGTTACCATGACGCCATTTGAATTCGGTTCGGCATCGAAAAGGAGATCCGGTGGAGGTTCTGTTAGGTAGTAATCGACACCTCGAGAGAAACAGGTCACGTTTGCGTAGGTATCCATAGTTTGTTTAATATCTGTAAGTGTTTTCATTCCACCGATCTCTTTATCGCTCTTGATTGCATCAGCATGGTTTACGAAGTAAAGGAAGATTGATTACATACCACCGCATAATCGACTATATCTTCAATTCCGCGGCTTTGAGTCGAGGTTATAGTTCCACTAGAAGATTGAAACTCTGATAACCGACGAACCGGTTGTTCTTCGTAATGGATGACGAGTGGGTATCCGGACCAGTCAGACCAAATCGCACTACCATCTTGGTCAAATATAAGAGAGGCTAATGACACAAGAGAATAACCAGCACCTTTCCTTTGACCATATGGAGGGAGATACAGATTACCCCCAACATTCGAAAAAGACCCTGAAACATTATGTAGGTTGGAGTATTCATTTCCCGGGTCCCAGTATTTTGGATCAGAGAAGAGAGACATGGTCAGGTTGGTAGGATATACTTGCTCCGCTGTCAGATTCGCTGCGACAAAATCGTTCCGATTTCGATGGGACACGGGATCCAAGGACCATGTCTCATCCCTGGGAATCATACATGCGGCACTGGCGGGGCCAACGGTGGTTATGAGAACAGACACTACGGCGACGGCAATGAATAGTTGTGATTTAAAACGCCAGTCGTAACTTGATGATGCGAAGGATCCCCATAGCTCCGGCGACCAGAGGTAGGAGAGTTGAGTTATCTAAGGGTTTTAGTAAAAGTCGGCCTAACAAAGCGATGATATAAGCCAAAAAAAAGATTAGGATGGTCTATGAAATCCATAATGATTCCAACGGTGCCAGAGGATATATAAGTTAATAATAATATCACAATGTACACGTACCTGTAAGCTAGCAAACGCTGCTCCAAAAGGCATACCAGTATCCGAAAGCAGCTCCGAATAAACATAAGAAAGAAAACTCCTAGTCAAAGACGCAACCATAGTAATTTCATGCAACTTAGCGGCGAACTGAAGAGCGACTACTCCTTGAGAAGGCATCTTGCCAACAAAGTGCCATCCTAAATTTAGCGATATCAAAATCAACGCTCCGGCAAGGGGAACGACATGAAGGAGGCAGAAAATGTAAGCCTCTGCGCGGCTCTTCTGTAAAGCAATTTTCGGCTTCTCAAGCTGATGATTTGATAGTATCCTCAGGTTCAAACTTCGAAGAAGGAAGGAGCTGTCATTATGTCCTTTTGGAATCGGCGGGGATGAGATGGTGGGATGAACTGGATCACTGTAGTGCTATGGATGAGTAGGTGGAGCTAACATAGTTCGGGTAGGTAAAAATGTTGTCTTTGTAATATACCGTGACTGACTTACTCTGATCGGACTACATGACTCTCTAGGAGTCCTAGCTCTATCGACTCCCTATCACCATCATCTGATTTTGAGGATCTTGAGGATATCGAAGATACGGGAGATATCGAAGCTATCGAGGGCGACATCGTATAGATTAGTTGGTGACGAGCCTCAAAGTTGAGAAGGCTGAGAATGACCTTTAGGTACGTGAGCAAGTGAAAAATTATAATATGACCGTTACACAATTAGGTGGATACCTTGACCCATGGACATTCATAGAACTTGGCGCATCTTGCCCAAACACTTCAGCTCTTCCTAGCGAAGGAATTCCTGTGTAATGTCAAACAATTCCTAGAAATGGTTTAGAATTTGCATGATACCCTTGCAATCTGAAGGATGATTGGCCCCAAGCGAGAATGGGTAGCCTTCAGCCCTCATAAGGACTCCCACAGCCTTGCAGCAGGGACTAAAAAAAGAATGCAGATTGTTCATGATTAGTCTTGTAATGATTCGGCGAAGAAAGTAAGATAGAGGGATATTGCTTTTTGCACATGTCCCTGGAGGACCCACTGCCATGCGTATGTATTTGATACATGTATAATCATAAATTTCAAGTGAGTTGTCTGAAACTACAGAGAGATTTATGTCCAAACTTACTATTATGAGGCAATATACCTTCTTTAATACTTACAATTATCCAATAATCGCAATACCACAGGAAACACTCACAAAAAGCCAAACCTAGGCACCAACCACGGGGCCCTCCATATACCAATAGCAAGTGCGCCAATTCACCATTAGTAATCCAAAAAGGGATTCCCTCCCTTCACCCATTTTGAAATAATAAATTTTCCATTGAGAGCTAGAGCATAGATCAAGAAGCTATTAGAAAATCCTGTTAAATATACAAGTCTTTTCTACAGCATCAAAGCATGAATCGGATTTTCATACTCCAAAAAAATGGCAATGGTTTCATATGACCAGATCTTCTCCCAGTCCGCTCGATTCATGCAAGAATAATACGAATATGGTACAGATGGTGAGGCTCCAGGGGGCAAGTCCTCAAAAGCCCTTTTCCTTCATTCTTCCTTCTATTTCCTCTTTTCTTTTCTTTCGTCCTTTCGTGAAGCTGATTCTGGGGGTGTGTGATATATAGCTGTTTGGAAGGTATTTCCTGATATTCTTACACAATGACCTCACCGCAATCAATCATGTTGGGTATCCATTGGGGTTTCTCCACGCCCTCGGTTGAGCTGGGAACGGTTACTTGAAGTGGACGGTAGAGGTACCATGCCTTCAATGCCGCTGCTGATGCTCTTACTCTCGCCTCGTCTAGACTCGCGCCCGTACCCTCACCAAGCTTGTCCTGCCCGCTATACACGCCAACCACGAAAACAGGATGTCTAGAGTGCCTACCTGTCTCGGACTCGATACGGGCGATGGGTGGTTCGAAGTCTTCTCTGGCACATAGACGAGACAGGTCCCGGGTGGGTGTCCGGAAGTCAAAGAGTGAAGAGAGATCCAGATGTCGAGAGAGGAAGTGTGAATTGTAAAAGCGACGGACGGAAGCACGACCACAGTGAAGGTAGATCGCTCCGACCAGCGCTCTCACAAAACTCTGTGCGGCGTCTTCAACCGGAATGCCAATCTGACCCTCCGCCTGCCAATTCGAATTCGAATCCCCGAACTGGTTCTCCCGTACAATCTTGGAAGTGATCCCCCTCCTCCATCCCTTGTCACCCGGTCGCTGTCTCTGTATTTGTGCTCCTGCGGGTAAACGCCTGAATTGAAGAAGACCCGGATCAACTTCACCACCTGGCTCTGCGACAAGCTCAACACCCCACTCACTAATCATCTGTGCGAGAGCCTTAGGCCCAACATAGGCATATTGCGCGGCGAAGACAACGCTCATGGGTAGTCGAGGGTAGTGGCATAGAATATACTCGGTTGTGTAAGAGCCGAGCAAATTGGCTCCCAATACGGATAATGAGGAATTGTTGAAATTTGGATCTGGGTCCGCCGAAGGATGTACGAGGGCTCTGGCTAGAGTTTGGAGAGGAAAGCGAGTCGGGAGTGATAATCGAGCATGGAGGGCGGATAGCTTGGCGGATTGGAGAGCTGCGGAAGGGTGGGGGGATGGGAGGGACTCTAAAGGCCTTGAAACGGGCGAAGGAACATCTGAAGGAGTATCGGGTACGGAATTGACTGCGAGTGTTGACTGCAGGCGGTAATTAGAGGGCTGCAAGAGGGGTTGCTGCAGTGTTCGCCGGCATGGATATAATGGTCTTGATGCTGTTCGTGGGTGGAGCAATGGGGAACCCCATCTTTCTAAACGTATCCGCTTCATTAAAAAGAACAATTGAGAAAAAGAAAGAAAAATATAGAAGTAGAATGACCGAGGACAAAGGTGGCGATTGGACCTGGAGATGTGGCACTGTCGTGTGTCTCCTCGAGCTTTGTAGAGTTGAGGATCATCAAAATTTCTGGTCCAGTGCCAAGCCCCACTTCCCACTCCCCGGCGTAGTTGCGCCAAGCTTTCCGACGAGAGCTTCACGTCGCACCCCAACTTTGAGATATCCGGACTACACCACTCCTCGACAACAAACACCAAGACCAATATCACATCAATTCATCACGATGGGAGGCGGAGGAAAGATCCCGTGAGTTATACCGTGCGGATTATCTCAATGACCATAAGAGTTGACATATTTCTGTTTAGGTACCCAAAGCACGTTTGGTCCCCCGCCGGTGGTTGGTACGCCCAACCTGCGAACTGGAAGACGAACACAGCAATCATGTCAGCTGTCATTGTTGGAATCACGGCTGGAGCATGGGCTCTGAGTGCTGAGAGGGAGACACGGACCAAATTCCCCGAGCAAGGCCGATTCTTCCCAAGCCGATAGTGAGTTTCCTCGAGCGAGATCCCGGATTCAATGCGGACAGAATGGCTGACAAAACCGCAGCTGGAGCAGGCAAATCAGAGAGCACGAGCAGCAATTGAAGGAACAAGGCAAAGATTCGTAGAGGACACACCATGCAGCGGGGAGAACAGAATGGGGATCCTTGTTGTGTTTGCTGGTCGCACTCAAGGCTGTACATACTTATCCAGCCTCTGTTTGAAATGTGAAAGTCGTTCTTCAATGTGTACACCGTTCCACATCTCCCCCTCTTCCGTACGAGCTAGCACCGGCATACCCACCTGTTCGATTGCGAAACTGGCTGCAACGGATGCCCAAATGGCCGCCTCTTCAATGTTTGCAAGTCCAGGCGAGGGACCACCTCGGACAAGACCAATTGCTAACCCTCCCAGAAACGTGTTGCCTCCTCCAGTTGGATCTACTACTTTGGCTGCTGATTGGTGGTATGCAGGGAACCACTTCTTCACATCTGGGCTGGCAATATAACAGCCACCCTTACCAGCTCTGACCACAACAGCACCCTGTCCATCCGGACCAATACCGCTCTCGATCCAACGATTACTCAAATCCTCAATGGCCCGATAATCCACATGCTCCAAGCCATCTACTGACTTTCCAAAAAAGGCGGCCATCTCGGCATGATTAGGACTAACCACGTCCACATGTTTGAGTGCTGTCAGACAATTTTGAAACTCTTCCGATGTACAAAGGTCTGGTACTGGCTCCCAGATGAAGAGAGGTCGTGGCTGAGACCCTGATTCAGGCCATTGGCCGCGTAACGAAAGTATGTTGGTGACCAGATCGACGCAACGCGTTGATGAGCATATTAGGTGGAACGACTTGGACCAGAGCAGTTTATCGTCCAGGGCAGTGTGGTCCAGGCGTAGTTTTGGGGTCATGTAACGAAAGGCTGCAAGGCGTTAGAGGCCATGGAGTTAAAGATTTACTTAACCTTGCATACCTCTATGCTCGTTTTCGCCGTAACCATTCCAACCGCGAGTAGTCAAGCGGTCCGGCGTTTGTCTCAGCAGGCATCCTGTTTCCCATTTGGCAATTGTCTCGAGCAGTTCGGGCGGAAAGTCGGAGCCGCAATCCACGATCCAGCCCACAGACCTTGACTTTGGGGGTGGAGCGAAGAGACGAGCACCCAGAGCAGAGAATGAGCCTGCACCGCCAAGGATGTTTTTGACGGGTGGTGTAGGAGGCTGGAATTCTATTTCATCTGCAGAAGAATATATTGAGTAATGTTTTTACATGGCAATATGACTGTCAGTAGTACCTATGATGAACATGCCCAAGGTGACAAAGTCAATGGAATCATGGCGGCGGCCCCCTTCCATTTTGGCTGTGGATGTACTGTCTACGTGAAGTCGAAGAGATAAAGAGCCCAATATGCCGTGACGATAAGAATAGTTTTATGCAGGCACGGGTATGGAGGTTATGCAAGCGTCTTGGCTGCCGCGGCCGCATTGACGCAGATTCGGAGGGATAGCGCAGGGGACGAGACGAGCCTGAGCGAGAGCTGCGCAACATTTTGCTTCAGCCTGATTAATTGGTCGCAGCTCTCTCGCACCACCATCACCACCATCCATCGCTCTCCTTGCACTTTCTCCCTCTCTCCCAAGTCCACGTCGACTGACTTTACCCCCATCCATTCTCTCCGCAGATTTCTGCTGCATATCGACCCTTGGGGACGCTATTAGTATTCTTAGCACGAGCCCCGACATTTCCCTTGCATTAACCACAGTTCCCCGCAGTCAAGCATGGCAGCGAACAACATGAACAACCTAACAACCCTTATAAAACGGTTGGTCCCTCCCTATTGAGCCACGCAACCAGACCTTCAACATCAACCACATCCACCACCATGGCCGACCCTATGACCCTCGTCCCTGGCAAACCTGTCCACCTTCAGGACACGACGCTGACAACCCTTATTCACAGACTTGAAGCTGCTACTTCGCGTCTCGAAGACATTGCCTCTTCGTCCGTGGCTTTCGAAGCCAGTTCAGCCGCAAATGGCTCCAAATCTTCCTCCACCACCCCCTCCGCCAGCGCTCCGCCAGCTCCGCCAGCCCCTACCTCTAGTTCATCCACCCCGAAACCAAAGGAAGACGTCCCCCCTTCCATCGCTGCGTACGATACTCTCCTAGATACCGACCTTAAAGCATGGCTGGAGCTTAGTGAAAAGTTGGGGGATGTTGTCAAAGCTCAGGTTCGTATACCTCCGTGGAGCTGGGTTGAGATGGCAATGTTAATATCGGAATACAGTCCAAACACGTGTCCGAGGCATTCACTGCACAACGCCAATTTCTTTTGGTCTCCACCAAGGCAAAGAAGCCAGAAATGGCATCCTCTGTTACCATGGATCTTCTAAAGGACCTCCAAAAGGCAATAGAAAAGGTGGATGTCTTGCGACAGTCAAACAGGGAACCGGCATTGAAAGATCCTCTCAGCATGGTCAGCGATGCCGTCCAAACACTTGGTTGGATCATGTATGAAGGAAGCCCGAAGCCATATGAATTCATCTCCGAGCTCTTTGGCGGCGCTCAAATGTACGGAAACAAGGTATTGAAAGAATACAAGGACAGGTGAGTTGATATCTATGATATACATGAGGATAATTGCCTGACGACCGGTTTAGTCCTGATAAGACCAAAGTAGAATGGGTCCAGGCCTTCTACAAGCTCTTCAAGAACCTCTCAGCGTACGCGAAGCAATACCACACATCTGGTGTCACATGGAACAAGGAGGGAATCGATGCCAAAGAAGCTCTACAGCAAGTCAAATCCTCTTCTGCTGCGCCTGCACCTGCTGCTGGCGGCCCTCCACCTCCACCACCCGGTCCGCCACCAGCACTCACAGGTGGAGCACCCCCACCACCCCCTCCAGGCATGCCACCCGCGCCTAAGCCCAAAGCCCCTGACATGGGTGCTGTCTTCGACGACCTGAACCGTGGTGAAGCGGTCACAGCAGGCTTGAGGAAGGTCGACCCGAGTCAGATGACACACAAGAATCCCTCGCTCCGTGCCACATCTACAGTTCCTAACCGGAGCGATAGCGTAGGATCAAGCAGTTCGATCAGTCGTAGCAAGAGCCCTGCTCCACCAGGGAAGAAACCCAAGCCCGAGAGCATGAGGACGAAGAAGCCACCCAGGAAGACCTTGGAGGTCAACAAGTGGTTTATTGTGCGTATCCAATGAAGTGGAAAATACACTACGTGCTAACTCAATTTAAAGGAACACTTCGAGTCTCCCGACGAAATCATCGAAATCGACACGGAAATCAACCACTCCATCCTTATCTCCCGCTGCAAGAACACCACCATCCGTGTTAAGGGCAAGGCCAACGCCATCTCCATCGACAATTGTTCAAAGACATCGCTCGTAATAGACTCTCTTATCAGCTCCGTAGATGTGATTAAATGTCCCTCATTTGGCCTTCAAGTATTGGGCGCTCTTCCCACCGTACTTTTAGACCAAGTAGACTCTGCACAAATCTACCTAAGCAAGGAGTCCCTCCACACCGAAATTTTCACCAGCAAGTCGACTGCTGTCAACATCAACCTGCCCGTCGAAGATGATTACCAGGAATCACCGATTCCGGAGCAGTTCAGAAGCTACATTAAGGATGGCAAGCTGGTCACGGAGATAGTGGAACATGCTGGATGATTTTCCTTCCTCCAGCACTTCGTTCTGCTAATAGATTGAATAGAGCGATTCCGTTCGTCTTGATCTCCAAAGCAATGTTGCGGAGCATGGGGCGGAGTTTTGCGTTTTGATATAAGGGGAGGGCTGAATTGGATTGTGGTGATTGGATGCGTGTTAGAGATGTGGGAGCATGATTATACCGTGTATTAACTAAGTAGTTGTATACAAACACTTCTATTCCCAACGTTGCCCAAGTATACTTTTGTTCATCTTTTGATATAGGTGGTGGTGATAAGGTTGTGCACGTGCCACCCCTCCTTACATTACACAGCGTGAGTTCCCAGATATCTGGGTATATTGCAGATCCTATAATCCTTCCTGACGCCATCGTATTTTTACTACATCATCACTCTTCACGTCATAGATGGCAAGATTTTTAAAACATAGAAAATATTTCATTTCGTAGGATGTTTGGTATAATAAACATAAGAGATTGGGTTGTCTTAATCTACTTACCTCATCTTTCACTTTCTTACCTTTGTTTAGCCTTCAATCGTCTTTAGGAGTTTTTCGTAGTCACGAATCCTGGTTGAGAGCCTAGGATTTATAACTCAGTTATATCCAGATCTCCGGGTCTCATACGATGTCCATGGGTCAAATGTCTATAGCTTTCCCCTCGTCCACGCCCCTGCCCCCTATCCCTAGATCCTTGACCATTTTCTCCATCCCTACCTTCTCGACCCCTCCTAGACCGATGAGACCTACCAGAATGCACAGACCCAGGTCTACCAGAACGAGCAGCATGGCCCGTTATACGTGCACCTAGATCAACGGGTATGGTTTCGGGGAGGGGTGTCGGGTCGTAGTGGTTGGGTGGGAAGATTGTCGAGGCTGTTTGATGGGATGGGGAGGGGGAGGGGGGG
>AJFL01000267.1:0-34051 GCA_000467735.1 Rhytidhysteron rufulum CBS 306.38
CGGCCGCGAGCAGGCCTCTGCAGCCGTGGACGGGACCGGCCCTTCTATCGATACAGAAAAAAAGGCCGTCGTCTTCTCTACCACATTTCTGCTTCCTCGCCGCCGTGGCCGCTGACATTATCCTGCATATTCGTCCTGCCTCGATCTTTTCAACAACCTCATCTCGGTCATTACCAGCCCTCGATGTCGCAGCGCTCTCTGGTAAGCTACAGCCCAAAGTTGAAGCCGTTATCCCATGTGAGACACCGCCCAGTCATCACTCTACATGGAAGGATGAAGCGGTAATTGCCACCAGACGAGCATCCCCGGCCTTGTGGTCGCGGCCGTCGTTGATCCGAGCGAACATCTTCAGACGACATTCCAGGATCACCTGCTCAGTGCTTGCTATATATACTTGCTACATACGAAGGACCACAATTTTGGGTAGTGAGGCAATCCTCGAGCCGTTCGCGCTTGTCCATAACCATCCCTCGGGAGGTGGTCTTGACAGATATGCAGCTATTCTCTCTGTACCTGCGTTAAACGGACACACATATACAGCAGCGAGCAACCAGAGCGTGTTGTTGTGAAAGCCAGACCTTACGCTATCGCCATTGTGGAGGAGTGTCGACCAGCAGATGACGAGCATGAAGAGAATGCAGGCCATCCTCCGCTACTGCAACCAAGCAAACCGTCGTTTTTGCGCTATCGAGCCTGATCTGAATCAACCCCCCTCCGATATCTACCCATCTTTCCCATTAGTGAACCAATATTCCAATAAAATGCTTCGCGTTCCTAAGCCCTCCGGGTGCTAGAGGGCGAGGATGGTTCACGATGGTTCAGAATGGTTTGCGTACCTGACGGCAACTGCGTTCGAGGCGCTTCCCGCGCCGTAGCAGGGCCGTCTAGCACAGAAGCCTAACAGAAAATTCCTGCACATCATGGCGACATTGGCTTCCGAGTTTCCTTCACCGCTGCAGGGCCACGATGCTTCTCGTAAGAATGCCATCTGCAAGTCGCTGATTCACCAGGGACAAATAGGCCCGTCTCGTTCGCTAGCCCCTGGCCCACCAAGGCTGCTACCAAACTCAACAGAGAAAGGCAGATTGCCGATGATCTCCAGAACCGTTGTGTTTTCCGAGCAAGGCGAATGCGAATTGGGAGAGCAAACCGCGCCCAGGGTCTCTTGTGTTGCGACAGTAGCAGTAGAGAGGGATTGCAAAACCGGGGCGATGAAACGATGTTTGAGAATGATGAAGCTGCAGGGAGAATTATAATTTGACCGTCTTCTGCTCGCCTTGGAATCCAATTCCAATCTCCATGACGAGGACGAGCAACAAAAAAAAATTTACCCCTGGCTAAGAAGTAATTGACCATAAATCATGAAGTTAGCGACCTCGGCTCGTTTACAGGAAGGTTGCTGCCCATCACCATTGAATATTCTGCCCATTCTGCCATGTTCGCGAACTAAACCGCCCAAGTGCTGACTTGAAGCCATGGACACGTGGTGTCGAAGGCACTGCGAGCGACGGACTGACGCCACAAGGCTCTACCCGTCGCTCGTGGCAAATTGTGGGCCAAACAGAGGCAGTAATGCGCTCAGCAGCAATTTCATCTTTTCTTTTTCTTTTTCGTCGCTTGGTGCGGGGAGAGCAGATCAGAGAGAATGACGAATGATGGTGAAGGCTCGCGGTGTCCGATCCCAGCCGAACAAGACAAGTCATGGTGTTGCAGCAAGTCAAATCATACGAACGCACCAATGAGCAGCCACAGACGCACTTCAGCCATCAGCAGCTGCCCAGGTTGCTTGGCCAAACCCCGGACTCCCGGGCTCTGGAGAGAGCTTACTTCCAAGATTGCGACGCGGCATCACGATCGCAGACAGCGCAGTGCAGTGCATGCCAGGAGAGAAAAGCAAAAGATGCACCACAGCCTTGGACGCTGTGATGATGACGATGATGATGATGGTGATGATGATGATGTGTGGCTAATTTGATAGGGATGATGGCCATACCGGGCCAATGGCTATCATTTGCTGCATCAGGTTTCGTCGAAGGGGGAAGATCAGAATCATCCATGGATGGTCCTCCAGGCTATCCTCTCGACAAAGCATCTCGACAAGCAAGGAAATGCAAGGTCGGCTGACCCCCACCAAGCAATCAATCCGGCTCGCCTTACTGGGCCGGTCGGAAATATTGAAGGCGATCGCCCTCATGGATATCAGAAAGCCTCAGAGAGCCAGAGGGGGGGTTGTGGCTCAAACAACTGCACCCAGGCTTTCTCCTCTCTCTCTCAATAAAACAATAAACGGATGCGCGTGATGGACGACAAAAGGAACGCGCAGACGAGCCAAGGTTCGTATCTGCCAGCTCCCGTCGTCTACCACCTGCTGGGCAGTCTCCTCCAACACCGGTGGCATCCCGCTTGGGAAGGCCTCAGCCAGCGGCAAACGCCATGAGGTTGGCAGTTGCCAAACCCGGAAGACACCACTTGCAGCCTGCTCACGGCCCAAAACCGGTTTCAAACACGGGCGCAGCCTCAGCAATGCGGGGATCGTGAACTTTGTCTTAGAGCTGAGCTGAGAAAATGGGGTTGGAGTTGAAGTCTGTTCTGCCCCTGAGCCAGAACACCATCACGAGGGTTACCATCGCATCCAAAGCCCTCATCGCGATCGAGGGCCGAGATGGCAACTGCACGTCTGCTGATCAGGACGGCAGCAATCCATTCCAATCCAATCCAATCCAACTCGTCGTTCCAACCTCGTTGACGAACACGACGAAAACGATTCGACTTAGCATCGACGGAACCACTCGCCTCAACATCCGATTTTATTAATCACGAACCCCTTCAATCAGCTAGACGACGAGGAACACCTCCGATAAAACTAGCCCATCATTTATCGAAAGCCTAGAGCGGGAATCCGCCAATCCAACATCCTCATCCCAATTATTCCAACCCTCTTTTCGATCATATCCGCATCGGATATCTCTCACATGCCACCATCAGAAGTGACCAAGCAGGCATAGTGAGATTTCACGATCCTCCCAATACAGCTCCGCTGTACTCCACTCCGTACCACCGGTTCTTTCATCCCACTCCCACTCCCATCGCCATCATCTCATCTCATCCTGCCCCCCACGCACATGCTCGCCACCCAAGCAATATCATCCCTCTGTTATAGGGTCAATATATCGTTACGCGGCATCCAACGTCCGGAACGTTTACCGCACTGACCGCGCAGAAAAGTATCGAATACGTGAACGCATTTCTAGAATCGGAAAAGAATAATCAAATCTCATCAACTTCATCACCCATCGTCATCATCACCATCACTATCACAATCAACTCATCACATGTACATGTACGAAAGGAAAAGTGACCAACGACGAATACCCGCCATCCCGATATGAAGCTTTCCCCAACCCAAATCAAGCTAACCTAAGCTTACTGCTTGCCCTACGAATCCCACTCCCGCTTCCGAACCGGCATCAAGAAGAAGAGGGTGTGAAGCCATATTGTGCGTGCATCGTGCCTGACAGTCCGACTAACTCGCCAAAGCTGATGTGAGCGCGAGCGAGCGAGCGAGCCCAACCTACCCCAGCAATCCCTAACCATTCCAAAGAAAACATACCATCCCATACGTACGTATACGAAACGCCCACGATAATGTCTACGCCATCCCATCCATCCATCCATCCACATCATCCGGAATCTCATCCCAAACCCAACAGCATCCATCCATCTTTAGAACAGATGCCTTCCGCACCCGTACCGGAGACCCCGATACGCTACGAATATTAAACATAGCCGCCAAACTAACCTAAGTACCTATGTACCGATAAAGTTTTACAATCTAGACTTCGAACCCTAAGGTATGGGGAAATCCTTATACAAGCGAGCAATATCGTAATATTCCTATTCAGGGATGAAGTTAGAAAGCGCTAACGTGATGGGGTTGAGGGATGGAGTTTAGAGGCGTGGAGGTTAGTTAAGCCAAGAAACGTGTATAGAGGTACGGAGGGAACTCCGGGGTTTCATCTTGTTTATTTGTGGCGTTTTGTTTTTTGATTCGTTGGAATCGGATAAACCAGAAACTCAAATTTTAGGAAATCATAGGTATTTCGAGTGGTTTGTTGGGTTTTTGAGTTTTATGAGGTGGATAGAGTTAATGTCTCAACCAATAAACAGATATGATAACCCGTGAGGTGTGTATCTATGTTATGTATGTACATACACTGAGTTCCAAGTTCCAAGTATCAGTTCATCAAGTAACTAAACTCGTAAACTCAACCCCACAAACCAAGAACTAACCACCAAACTATCAAACCCCAACCATCTCCACACGTACATACATGTACATACATGCTTATCTTATCCCGCCCATGCATGCATGCATACATGCATGCATACCTACCTACCTCCAACTCCATCCTACACCCCAGTCCAGCTGAACAAACAAGTTAACAACATGTCGTATCACCCACCCACCCCAACCATAACCGCTAAACCACCATCAAATCACGACAACAGTTAGTTAATCTAATCTAATCCACCTACCCTACCTTACCGAACCTACCGAATCTACCCCGTAATCCCGTCCCTGAACCAAACAAAACAAGAAACAGCCCCCAAAAGTTTAGAGTTTACGAGTTTCAAAGGGGGTGTACGACAGGAGGGGAAACCCTGGATGGATGTGTGGATATGTGGAGAGGGAAATGTGATTCGTTCGCTTTTCTCCGAGTAATTTGAGTTATCATCGGGTGGTTGTTTTGTGATGGGGGTTGGAGACGGAGCTGAGTTATGTTGAGTTGAGTGAAGTTGTTTTATCATACACAATGTGAATTTTGCATAGACCCAGTGTTCTGGGTAGTTGAGGTATTCTATGTACGAAGGACTTACTCTATTATACAACATCCAACCATCAATCAATCCATTAACCAAGATAAAATAACTCACTATACCAAAGCAAGCTTGACCTTCCTCTTCCCCGTGCTCTCCTCCTGCTCATCCGTAATCCTAACTTTGACTTTCTGGAAGAGTTCGACCTTCCTCCCGCTCTCCCCTTTAACAGTAAGGACATAATTCTCGGCATCAAACTCAGCTTCAGGTTCCGGGGTTGCTAAGTCGCGGAGACGAATCAAGCCTTCGATTCCAAAGCGCGGGACAAAGACCACGAAGCCATTAGAGAAGATCTTCATGATGAAGCCTTCCTCTTCCACATTGCGACCCTTGAGTGCTTGGCCAACATAATACTCTACGCTGGCGCGTCCAGCCATTTGCGCATTTCGATGCCTAACATTGATGTTCTTGCATACGCCCTCTAGCTTCGCTTTACTGTGGAGACTTGGGTCTAGCTGCTCGTAATCAATAGCGGCTGCCAGCTGCCGATGGGCCTCGAGATCTGCGTATCTACGGATAGGACTAGTGAAATGCGTGTAGATCTCACTGGCGAGACCGTAGTGGCAGAACTCTGGGTATGCTTGGGTGCCGGAACAGAAGTACTCGGCAGACATCATGCAGCGGGTGGCGAGGATGCGGACGAGTGTGTTGAAGTAAGGTTCGTCGGGATCGGTGCAGGTGTCTAGAGAGTCCGCTAGGGCTTTGGAGCTTTCTGTTCGGAGCTCCATGTTTTTCTTCAGTTTCAGCTGGTTGCCGAGTTCTTCGAAGTTAGTCTTCGGAGGCGCTCCGTGTCGACGTAACAGCGCGGTTTGGGGGAAGGCTTCGTAGTTTTTGCCAGCGACGCTGATGTTGGCGAGTAACATGAACTCCTCAACGAGTGAGTTTGTGTCGACTAGTCTTTTGGTTTGGACGTCAATAGGATCGGACGTTTCTGATTCCATCTGGACTTTGACTTCTGGGCTGGCCAGGTTGAGTGCGCCTGCATCCATACGTTTCTGTTTCAACTTCTTAGATAGCATGAGTAATGTTCGCATGCCCTTTGTGAGGTCATCTTGCTGGGACTTGTCGTCAATTCGTAACTGTGCTTGTTCATAGGCGAATGCCTCTCTTGATCGAATGACAGATTTCGTAAAGTCTGCTGAGACAATATCCGCATCTGGAGTGATTTCCCAAAGGACGGAGAAAGCATATCTCTCCACGTAGGGCTTTAGAGAGCATAAATCAGTACCAAGAAGCATAGGTAACATATCTATCCGCTTGTCTACTAGATAGACGGTTGTACCTCTCATGCTTGCTTCCTTGTCCATGGCATTGTTTGGTTTCACGAAGTGTGAAACGTCGGCAATATGGACACCCACTTCAAAATTTCCGTTTGGCAATGGTCGAGCGTGAAGTGCGTCGTCGATATCAACACAGCCAGGAGGGTCAATACTACAGACCAGAAGATCTCGCAAATCCCTCCTACCTTTCCAACCCGGATCATCCATACTAGCGGGAACCTTCCAGTTGTGGCCTTCGGGTGGTAGACAGTCAAGTACAGTCTTGGGGAATGGACGGTACTGTACATCGAATTCTAGCAACAGAGCCTCTGTCTCTGCTCCCTTTGATTCGAGTTCACCCAGTGATCGAACAAAGTGACCTACAGGGTAACGAGAGTCTCTATCCCAAGAATCGATCGTAGTCAGCACCCGCTGTCCTAATAACTCTCCAGCCTGTCGTGTCCTGATACGAATCTTCGGGATACGTTTGTCCATTGGAATGAGGAATACTGTCTGCTGACTACGCGTTGCCTTGGAGGTGGTTTTGATAGAATCTCTGTCAATATGGCCAACGTATTGTCGCCAGTTCCGTTTAACAATACCAACAACACGTGCAGTAGGCTGTGGCCTTCCTTCAGTGGTTTGGCCATGCGCCCTCTTGACTTCTTCCTGTAATGCTTTCCTTTCTCGCTCCGATATGACCGTTTCTCCATCTTCAGCGTCTGCATTGTCATTCTTATTCAACGTCTCTTCTTCAAGGATTTTGGTTGATGGAGCTTTCCATTGGTCCTTGGGAAGAACCTCCACAACCACCACATCGCCTGAAACAGCTCGATTGCTATTCTCTCGACCAAGAATGAGAAGCGATTTGTCGAATGCTGGCACATGGACAGAACCTTCCAGGTAGTTGTATGTAGATACGTTGAAGATTCCCTGATGCATCGTTCCCGCTTTAACACCAGTCATCATCTTTGACATTGAAAAATATTCGGGATAAAAGAGCTCCTTCTTGGTTGACCTGACATCCCGTTGCTCTCTACCTGCGCTGACCATATCCAGTAATTGGTCCGCATTAGAAAGCCCGGAAACATAGTCGGGTAATGAGAGTGCAGGTATATCTTCTGCTTTCGCTTTACGCAGATTGTCCCTGTCATCGCTGATCATGATCACCGACGGTACCCGTAAAGATTTATTACGAGCAGCAGCTTGTTGAATATGTTCGTTGTACCATTGCACCGCTTTTCTTACCGCCCTATCATTTCGGTCATTAATGGTCTCTCCAGTTTCCCGAGACACATAGGTCTCTAGACGGAACTCGTTGAAAAAGACATAAAATCGCTTGTCTTCATTCTTTGTCAAGCTGATGAGGCGATGATACAGTGGCAACGAGCGATTCTTGACTTCTTCCAAGACAGTTTGCAGAACAACAACATCATGAAATCCGGTTTCGACCTCAAAGAGGTCCATGCCTGTAAGAAAAGCATTTGTGTCCGGTACCAGGTACTGTCCATTTGGAAATTGTTTTGATCCAGCTGGTGTTTCTGACAGTACGAAGGGAATAACTAGCTCTTGTTTAGCAACAGTCTCGGTCCAAAAATGAAGATAACTTACCTTTGTTATAATAGTCTCTAGGCGCATATTGAAGGCATCGTGTACACAACCGTGAAGAACATGGAATGTCTTGTCGCAAATAGAGCTCCCTCACGATCTTTTGGACTTTGCCGCTTTTGGTTGACCTGACATAGACCTTGCTCGACAAGTTCGTCTTGTCCGAACTACCAACGGCCGATCGCTTCAAGCTGGTCATTTTGAGTCTATAGAGAGGTGGTGCCGCAGTATCTGATGCACGCGACTGCAGAGATGAAGGACGCTGGTGGTTGTCCAAAAATTCCCGGGACGCCAAGATTTCCAGTGACAGGGCTCATGTCATGTGGTGGTCCAAGCTTCATGACGACGGTTCAGACAAGCTCCCATGCGGGTCAACACCCAGCAGAAGCAACATTCACTCCCACTACACACCCCTCCCCTCTTCTATCCTCCACGCCTCTGCCAGGCACAGTTCAGCATTCACCTGTGCCATCTCTCACCATGTCATTAGATCCGCCTGCCTACATTCTGTCCCTGCACAACAACATCCGAGCACGCCCAATATCCTGGGAAGGCGCAGTGCGGGCCAAGACCATCACAGATGCAGACCTCAGGAAGATCAAGTCAATTGACAAGGTCCGAAAAGAGCAGAGGAAACAAACTATAGAGAGCGATGTCGACAGCTTTGTTGCGCTGCTGCTGGGTGGAAACGGTTCCCAGAGCATCTTCGAAGCCGCGGCCAAACGTCAAGATATCATACAATATATGCTGTTCCTGACTGGAGATGTGATTGAGGGTATGTTCTCTATTTTAGATCCAGGTCTATATTTCCCCGATTAGAAGACAGGAGCTCATATATGATATCAGATATCCCCACATTCACAAAAGCCCTGACCCAGCATCCAGCCCCCTTCAAGCCCTTCCTGCCGCTTCTGAAGGCCGCCCCGAATGTCGAGGACCCTATCCCTCTCTTGACCTCATCCGTTCTATCGAGCCTCCTTGCCCACGCTCTTGTCCTAACCTCAAAGGACACATCCCAGATAGATGATGCACTTCCCAAGCTATACAGCTACCTCTCTGCTTTAGCCAAGAGCAGTGATGCAGGGCTTCAAGATATTGCCGTACAGGAATATTCTGCGGTTCTTCGTACCTCTAAATCTCGGGTATTGTTTTGGAAGCAGAGAAATGAGACTTTGGACCCATTAATTGGTATTCTCCGCACGGCAGCTGGTTCCACGAAAGATACAGACTCAACTCTCTGGAGTGGTAATAGCAGCATCCGCAGCGCACCCGAAGGTGGTATCGCAGGGGGCGTAGGACTACAACTTCTCTACCATGTACTCCTTGTAGTATGGCAGCTCAGCTTTGAAGGACAATTAGTAGGCGATGGATTACAAGAGTAAGCTAATACTCCAAGGTCTTAAATATACAAACCTAACGTCCCACAGCGAACACGACATAATCATCCTCTATGTATCCCTCCTCCGGCTCTCCCCCAAGGAAAAGACCACTCGCCTCCTCCTCAGCACCCTTCTCAACCTCCTAACTACCAACCGCGACACTCTTCTCCCTAGCGCCGTCCTCGCGCGCCTCCCCTCCCTCCTTGCGACTGTAAAAACACGCCATCTAACTGACGAAGACGCCCTCGAAGATCTCGAAGCCCTCTCCGCTCTCGTCGATGATTATACCAAAACCCAGACCACCTTTGACGAGTATGCTGCAGAGGTGAACTCAGGCCACCTTCGCTGGTCTCCTCCCCACCGAAACCCGACCTTCTGGCGCGAGAATGCTCGTCGCATCATTGATGAGAACAAGGGCGAATTACCAAGGAAGCTGGCTGAGATCCTGGCAAAGTCTTGGGATAACGATAAGCAGGTCCTTGCAATCGGCTGTAACGATGTGGCATGGTTAGTCAAGGAGGTACCAGAGAAACGAACCCAGCTCGAGAAGCTAGGCCTCAAAGGTAGGGTCATGGAGCTCATGGGCCATGGAGAGGAGAGCGTGCGGTGGGAGTCACTGAGGGCAGTAGGAGAGTGGTTAAGGTATTCATTTGAGGGGAAATAAGGGTAGAATAGGAGTGGATGATATTATTTTGCTTGTGTTTTTGGAACTGTGGAATACGTATGTGGGTGGGTTGATGGGAAGATAAGTCTTATTTCATGCAGGTAGAGAGATGAGAGCATTGCTAGGTTAGGATCATTATTTATATATCATATTGTACAACCCTCTTTACTATCTTTTGTTGTTCCACGCAAGAATAATCGTAACGGTTACACATGTCCGTTGGCTTACTGCACTACTGTCATCATGACCTAGCTAAGCTCTAGGAAGGACACCTTACCCACTACATCACAGGACCAAGGAATCCCTTCCAATATAGACACATCGCCAAATAATCCTACAAGGATCAAGTATACCTACCAAACATACCAAAAAGCCAGCCATTCACAAACCACAAGTCACAACACTAAACACAGAAAAAAAAAAAAATAAAATTAATATTAAATAAGTCGGGGGGATTGTTGGACAAAAATCCAGGTAGTAAGTAAAATAATAAATCGAAACAAAAAAACACACAATCAACTAAAGCTAATTAATGATGCCTGTATCCCCATCCCGTCCCATCATCCATCCATCCATCCCAACACCCTAACTAAGTCCAGCAGTTCAAACCCACCCAAACCAACCATGCCATCCCCACAACCCAGATGGAGAAGGGGCCCTGCCCAGATGGAAGAAAAACACAATGGGGGAACAAAGCAGGTTAACTATCCTATCAAAATGCAATAATAATACTAAACTCAAAAATGACCGCGAACTACAGAGGTGGGGTGGCGTACGCAAGCTCGATGGAAAAGCAAAGGGGGAGGGACATAAGTGAAAAGGGGAATAATCCACGCTCTAGGCCACCCGGAAAGAAGCCGAAAAGCCAGCAGTCTGATGAGCGAAAGAACAAGGAAATAACAACCAGAAAGCCGTGTGTCCATGCGATGCAAGAGAAGCCCAACCGAAAAGATAATGTTGAATCTCCGAGTAGTACGCAAGAATTTCCATCGGGGGAAAGGACCGCGCAAATAGCGAATGGTATCGAGGGTGTGTGTTGTGTATGTGATCATGCAGATGCAAAACAGTTGAAAACTACCGGGGATAAGAGAGGACCAGACATGTGCAGTTGAAATAACAAAGCCACCAAGCTATTCCAATCACATAGAACCGCCGAGATATTCGTATCAAATTGAGGGCCATGCAGACATACTTTCGTGTATTCTCCGTTCCGTTTCCACTTGCCGTCGTCGTTCATCGTCGTTCGTTGTTACTGACTGTATGAGAGGGGAGTTTAACATCCGTGTAGAGCCTAGAATCTAGACCCTCCGACACGAACGCGGCGGCGCTATGATGCATAATGATAACGGAAGAGACCTGCACATGCCAAAGATTTACGCGAAGGGGAAAGTAAACGATGTATCAAGGAGACAAAATGCCCGTGCATAATATTATACAGGGTATGAGAAGGCAAATATAATAGACAAACTATAGGAGTTGTGGTATGCAGTGCTGGAACGTTCGACGGTGGTCGGTGAATACATCGATTTGTGGATATCGATATTTGCACTGCGCTTGAATGGTAGACATCTGCCTATTAAAACGACTGGACATTCGTTTTGGACAGGTCTGAAAATCCTAAACCACGGTGAATGTGACGAGGTCGAGGATAGTGATGATAGCCATCACAGCGCGAGTTTCCAAATTAGCACGCCATGAGACGATCAAGCTCAGAATGTTTGCCAGCCTTGTTGTGGTGTCTGCGGTCCTGGGGCCCATCCCGGCATGCCGGGTTGCTGAGCGGCCGTGCTTTGATGCATAAATTGCTGAGGACTAGGGCTCGGCTGATATGGGTTGCGACCCATGGTATAACCAGGATTTCCCATAGCGCCCATTGTCTGGTATTGCTGCATTGGTGTACTATGCATAGATCCACTGCTCTGCGTGTGATGAAGTTGAGGAGGCGCATGTAGAGGCGATTGTTGTGGATGAGGCGACTGCTGAGCAGGATGTTGAGCGTATTGCTGAATGTTATGCTGTTGCGAAAGAGGTGACGGTTGTGGTTGTCCCGGAGGCCACATATTGCCAGGAGGATATCCATAACCAGCGGGTTGGGCTGGCCCCCCAGCACCGGTCATACCCATGCTTGGTGAACGGCCATGCATTTGATCTGGTCGTAGTGGTTGATGCATCGCACGAATCGGCGACTGAACCATCGGAATCTGTGGATGAGGCTGCTGAGAGTATGCCTGTGGCGTCATCATCTGGGCCTGACTTTGCGGTGTATGAGCCACCATATTATGTTGGGTCGAGGGAACAGGTGCACCGCTCGAAGATAGGTGCGGAGATTGGATCGGTTGCGAAACTTGTGGCACGCTGTCCGCCTCGGCGGCTCCCTGTTGTTGAGAAGATTGAGCTGGAGCCTCATGAGGCCGCTTCCAGTATTCTTCGATGTATTGCTTCCTGTTAGCTCGCTGATGGCCCAGTTGCTTGTTGAATTCGGCAGTCTGTGCAGCTTGATTCAAAATCTCAGTAGACGTGCTGGCCTGTGTCCGATCTTGGTAAGCAGCTCCGGAGATCTCATGTCTCGGACGCTGGACATTGCCGTAATCCCTCGGACGCATGTCGTCCGTAGGAGCGAGATTGATCATGGGCAAAGGAGCCAGAGTCGCAGGATTGATGCCGCCAATGCCCTGACTGAGATCAGGCCCGTTGCTATAAATGATTTCACCGTGAGGTAGAGAAGTAAGTGAATGCGCGTGACTAGCTTCGGCGGCAGCAGCTTCCCGTGCTTTTGCTGCACCAGGTCGCTTCTCACCGGCCGCATCTTCTTCGGTAAAACCTTGCTTCCTCGCCTTGCTCTCCCAATAGTCGTCACGGACGCGCCGTCCATTTACGATGAGTCTGCTGCCGAACTGCCGGAACATAGATCTGGCGGTGACAATCGCAATCTGTCGAGAGCGGTAAGAATATGGGAGAATCTCCTGATGAATCAAATCGTCCTTTTCCGCCTGTGTTGCAATGATCTTGTACAGCGACCGATTCTTATTGAATAGGAGGTACGAATCTCGGTAACTCAGCACCCGAGCGCATTCTGTAGCAAGCATGAAAAGCTTGTCTCCTCTATTCGGAACGAAGAATGTCCTGCATCTGTATTCACGTCCATCCAACGGATGGCCCGTGGCCGTCACTTTCTTCTCGCCAGCCTCATCGATCTCACGAGGAATGTATTCATCGCCTTCTGCATTGAGTTGATCGGTGGTGTGATCTCTTACTGTTGGTAATGCCTTGATCACGGTGCTCTTCGTTGGGGTCGATTTCGGAGGGGATGATTGGGTAGGGGACGTTTGGGGTAACGGCGTAGATTTGAGTTGCGGTGTCTGTACGGGAGCAGATGCTGACGGTGTAGGAGGCGGCTGCGTGGATGAGCGCGGACTCTCTGACACTTTTGTCTTTGGAGGCCTACCGCGTTTTCGCGGTTTAGAGTCATCTATTTTTCCACTTGTCAGTTACATCCGATATAACCCAAACTATACACAGCACCGCAGGCTGCCGCGGCATTGCAGCGAAATATATCAACGTACCATCATCGCCTCCATTACTGGCTGGAAGGTCTCCATAGGCGTCCGGAGAGCGACTTCGTTTGAGACCGCGCGGGCTGGGTTGGGGTGCGCCTGATGATGTGTGGCCTATGAGACCTATAATGTAAGCAACGTGTCAGCAAAGATTATTGACAACGGAATGCTGCGGCGGATGTAACGTAGAGAGCGCGTGCTAGTGGCTTTATACTACTGTCCATCGCCGGAGCAGGAGTACAGATGAGGGGAAGGTGTCAAGGGAGAGTGTTTTATCGTACCCGACGAATTCAGCGCAGCGGGATTGATGGTGCCTGAACCATCCATGATTCCGTTTCCAATGCCACCATTAGGCAACGCCGAGATAGGATGCGACATTGAGTACATGCCAGTCGCGACGAATGGCCGCAGCTGCGGACAGCTCTATGAAGAGCTCCGGCCCAGTCGGAGGAGGTTCGCGGGAGGGCGAGCAAGTTCTCGCGAGGGAATGCGGGAGTGCAGCAATTAATTGCGTCGGTGCGATCGCTGGCGCTGGCGGGCGAGCATGCGCTGGAGCGATATCGCCAGAGTTACTAGGTAGTTGGTGGTGGTGGTGGTGGATGTGGTGTCGTCTGTGGCAATGTCGGACGCGCGATTGCAGAAGTTGGCGTCGAGCAGTGCACGATCCCGAGGCGGGTCCGACCGGGCCAAGGACTTGACAAGATCTGGCACTGGGTCGGCTTCGGAACCCTGGCGATGGGATATCTGCACCCAGAGTCATGCACCGCGCGCAGTGCTAAGAGGGCGAACGTGCGGTGTGCGCTCCTGGGGCGGCGGGGGATGGAGGAGTTCGCGGACGGATGCTGAATGCGACAGCAGATGTGTGTCGTTTCGATGCAAGGTCGCGGGAAGTCAGTGAGCCCTGAGTGGCACAAGCGAGCAGGCAGCTCTCTGCACGGCGACGAGTAGGACGACGAGCGGATGACGGACAAAAGAGATGAGATGCACGCAGCAGCGGCAGCGGCAGCAGCAATAAAAGCAAGTAATATCAAGTCGAGGAGCAAAAAATATTTGTGTGGGAGAAGCAGTCTAAAGGAGCTACAGCGAAATAAACAAGTGTTAGCATCATACAGTCATGTTCTGCTTTTGGGCGTCGGCGTCGAGGGCAGGACAGGATAGGCGGCATCAGTCGCCTCCCACGTGCGGGCGCGCGTTCAGCGTCTGCTCAGATATTGTATGTAGAGGACAAAAAAAAAGTCAAGGGAAGCTTGGCCGTTTACGTACATGCTCAGTGAGATGGATGATGCTGATGACTCCGCTACGCTGCTCGGCTGCACGACAACCAGGTGAGCGCCGGGCAGGACACAGTAGTGGCCTCGCCGAATAATCAATGGCAATAAAATGGGTCTGTCGCTGGGCTGCTGTCTTGTCTTGCCCAGTTCTGCGCAGTCCTTGTTGTACCTACCGCCCTAAGGGTCGTGCCGGACGGTAGAGCGAAACTCTGGGGCTTGCAGCGTTTCCTCTGGTTGCTGTGTCCCAGCTGCTGCGAGCCTCCCGTGACAGCCTTGGGGTTGGATTGCCCTAGGAAGATCCAGCAACCACCGCAGGGCCAGAGGGATTTTGGTCCGCGCCGAGCGAACTGGTTCGAGCGAGCACAGTAGTGGGCACCTGGAAGAGATTGGTGGCAGCGTTCCCGTCTGATCCTCGACGATAACGCTGCGAGCCTAGCCAGTGGTTTTGTAGTCGAGGTTACCGGCACGCCGTCGCGGCTAAGTGCCTCCCGAGCGATGGCGAGCTGGAATTGGCCGTGTCTCTGGGGGGGGATGAGGCTGGAGACAGAGAGGGCCAACCCGAGCGCAGAGGACGGCCGTAAGTAATAGTTGCGATAGGGCCTATGATCTCGTAGTCCCGAGACTGGGTTCTGTTGTAGCTGGTGGGCGATGCGATTGGGATAGCGCTATAGCGGCGGGCACTTGGCTAGGCTTGGGCTGAAGATGGCGCTTGACGCTGGTTTGCCCCCAGCTTTCTGGCTGCCGACGCACAGGCAGAGGGCGGGCAGCAGGGTAGGCTGGCTGCAGGGAGCAGGGAGCAGGGGACGAGGGGGGTAAAGGTGGAGGGGTGTGGGCAGGCAAGCAAGCAAGCAAGTGATGGTGCAGCGGCGCGTTCGGTAAGTCAAGAGAGGATTGCTGTGTGCTCTTTGGTGCGGTGCGCGCTGCTTTGCATTGCGTGCCCTCGTGAGAGGCCAATGGCGGGTGATAGCGGGCGGCCAAAGCTCCAGCTCGCAGCAGCAGACAAGGCGACACACACACAGCCTCCAGCCCTCCGCTCTTCAGGCTTCAGCAAGGTCGACCCCAGACAACGGCGATCCGCAGCGGGCAGTAGCGAGCAAATGATGGCCTCTGTGCGGGCGTCACCCTCCGTTGCTTTTGCCTTTTGCCGGCCCACGGCCTCGCGTGCAGCCAACCAGCGCGCGCAGAGGGGCAGACGATGGGTCTGTTTTGCACGACCAAGAGCGACGCGCGCGGGGAACGACGACCAGGTGGAGGAGGGGGAATGGAGGGGGGGAATGCCACTGTCTTGGACGGGGGGTTGGCTGAGATATGCAGCTGCAAAGAGCTGTGCGGGTATGGGCCGGCTGGTGGCTGAACAGGACGCAGCGAAGAGTGGTGAGTGGTGAATGGTGAGTGGCCTTTCCTCTCTCCAGTCCATAGCGCGGCCGGGCATGACAGACATTATCATTATTTACCTACACCAGCTTCGCCCTCGCCCTTTCCAGTGTGCGGAGAGCAAGTCGACGCGCATATGACCTGCATATGATAGCGGAGCGCAGCAAACCCATCCGCCGCCTCGGATTTCATGCCCGCCTGTTTATTGCTCCGTTGACGAGCGATGCTGCGCCCTCGAACCCCAAGCGGCTCCCGGGGGCAGCAACAGCAACTCGCAAGCAATGACACGGCCGGGCGAGGGCGTCCTAATGCTCAGCGGGCGTTGCATTCCATCATCGCTATCATCATCACCATCACAGCAGCAGGCCGGCGGCCGGGGTGGGCTCGACGACGAATAGGGGGCATCACGGCATTGAGGCTTCGATCCACCACTCACGCCCTCCGCACTCGCCAGAGGCTGCTGATTATTGAGCATTACTGGGGGTCAGCAGGCGGCCGGTGGGCATGGTTGATTGCCTTAAGCCTAGACCAGGACGACGCATAAGCTGGCGGGCACTGGTCGTGTCCGAACAGGGCCTAGCTGTCTGCATTCACCATCCGCTCTATCAATCCACCATATCGTCTGACTACGCCGTCCATGTCCGCCGCCGCTCTTGTGGGAATTCGAAGCGCTCCCACTTGCCGCAGCAGCCGAATCCAGCAATCGTCTTTATTACTTCTGGAAAGCAATCGAAGCCCATGGCCGAAGTGGTCCGCCGCCCGCGAGCTGCCTGCTGGATGCACTCGTATCTTGTCGTCGGATCAGCCTAGGGATCGCCCGCCCAGTCGCCCAAAACTGTTGCAGCAGTGAAGGCGCAATGCTGCGCTGCCTGACGCTGCGCTGCTCGGATTCGTTATCAGAGTCGCCAATGCCACCAGGACCCGCTGCAGCCAGTCAACTGGCCAGCCGGTCATGGTGACTTCGGTGGATATCCAGACTCTGGGGTTCGAGCTTCTTTGACATGAGGTTAAACGGAAGGTCGTGCAAGAGCATGCTTGTCCAAACTGTATCTTGCCGCGCAATGACTCGACGATCCGTTCCACCAGGCTTCCCGCTCTCCGTTGATTCTAACAAGGGCATCCGTCCATGATGCCTTTTAGACTGCCCGTCCGTGCTGCAATCGATCTACACGGTCATACATGCTTGTATCTTGCATCGCTTCCGCACACGCCACCTCCGTCCGAGCACCGCACCTTGGCTCGCTTGAGACGCCATGGACCGTCATTAAACTTTGCTACTTCAGAAACGCCATCCTGCGTGGATTTGTTTGAAGAAATGCGGAGAAAAATTCCACAGACCTGACTGGTTGGATCATCTCGTAGAGCTTCCGAGACGAAAATTCAAATATCCACCATGGGCCTCGTTAGAACCATTCATGCTAGCTCGCTCTTTTTGCGTTTTCCCCTAGAGAATAATTTCAGTAATCGGATAGCCTTGGAAAGCATGCTTCCCTGTACCCTTCACCAACCCCGTCAAGGTGATGCCGCACTACTGTGCCATGATGGGCCATGTCTCAGCATAAACTTTGTCATCTGCTTAGTCTGCAGGGTCCTTCGCAGTCTCCAATGGAAGCCTCCTTGACCACCACGCACCTATGAGCGGCCGTGGTATTTTAAGGACGGCTCCTTGGGCCCTTGAACGGGCCGATGCCCTGGCAAAGAGCCTCGTGATAAGGTCGGATGTGATAGAGTCGCAATTAAGATTTCCGGCCAGGGTTTAGCATGGCTAGCCACTGTGGCTAGGTGTGTGCTTCATGGTCTGATCCAATGCGAGGCCTGGATGTCGCTACCCCGGCTATACGCCTACGAATGCTACCACATGTCTACAAACCTCCAGCGGCATGGCCCAGACTGCACTGTATCCAGTCCCGAGAACCTTTGGCGACATACGAGCCGGTCAACGTCGCTTTTTTATTCCATGTGTAGGAACGAAGCAACCTTTCAAGGGTCCTAGACGAATTAGCGCCTGGCCAATCTGTCGGCGAGGTCTGGAAAAGAATATCAACGATCATTGCTCATATGACTCCAGCGCTAAGATAAAACGGCCGAGCCAGGACGTTGGGAACCGAGTTCCAGGTGACGACATCGGAAGTGGCACCATAACTTGAGCATCTTCACCAGCGTGAAACAAGAAAATAGTAATAAAAAATGGCCCTCTTACATCGGTCCTATCCAATCGGAAGCAATGCGGCCGGATTGTTTGTTTAGAATAAAGAGAAAGTCGAAAAGCTATGCTTGAAGACAAGTATTACAGATGTAGACTTGTGCAAGGTTGAAGGACTTTTAGCTGTCATCAAGTACTGTTGATCTAGATTAGCCATATACTGACTTGGCCGGGTTTGATGGTGCGGCAAGCTGGGTTGTACAGCTTTGGCGGTGAGATATCAACTTTGACCGCTTTCTTCCGACGCTGGATATCTGGAACCAGTGCTGGAATAGTGGCACGTCCTGGCGATGCGGAATTTACGACTTCGCTGCGATGCGCCGTTGCTTGTTTATCCAGGAAATTGAAAGAGATTGATAACTCCTGGTGGCTGCGGTTAACGTTCCACGGGGCTCCCTGCATCGATATTGTGGTGTTGGAAAAACAAAGAAAAGAGGTGCATTTGGAGAATGTCGGAGATAATGTTCTTCGTGCAGTCTGCGTCTTACCCTGCTCCGCTTCCAATGTGGGTATCTATCAACAACGCTCAACAGTCGTATTGTGGAATGTGTTGCAGATCGCTTTGCAATTAGTTAGTCTCAGCCAATCGTCGTGGGTCACACCTAGCATCTTCTCGCCTTTGCGTATTCATGTTGGAAGGATTGAACAGGACGGGTGTCTATCGTGTTGCCACTCGCCGCGCGGCAACGGCACTAGCAATCATGGCCAAGGATCTCGATCAGCTTGCGTTCAAGCTGGTGTATTCATGCAGTTATGGCAAGTGATGTCGTTATCGCCTCTAAATGTTCCGAGTTCGTGGCGGAGAACCTGGTTAGGATTGTGAAGCCTAGAAACGTTTCAAAACATCCTGCAAGTTCGGCATGGGCATGCAGTTTGCTCCGGAGCGACAAAAGTGGGTCGGAGGAAAGCTGTGGAGGTGCTGCCCCAGGAAATCGTATCACCCTCGTCTTAAACCGTCAGATGACCCCAGGAATATTGATTGGATCAGCTTCGGTCGCAGGTTTCGATATAAACGAGGGTGGAATCTGACACCATGAGCATGTACTCCCTCTTGGCAGCCTTATCTCTTTTCGATAAGGGTCTAGTCGGCGATGTGTGGGTGGTTCTGGTGTAGCATCAGATGGTCTGGTTATTCGAAGTCCCTCTGGCGTCCAGCCTGACGGGCTTCGGGGAGTCATCAGGGCATAGTCAAGGATGGAAACCGAAATTCAAGCAAGCTATACGTGAGTCTTCTTTTGACATGTTCATCGTGATGTTCTGTTACTTTTTCCTCTGGATACAAACTACTATATTGAACTATATGGTTAGCCTCCACCAAATTAACGGCAAGCTGACGTTGAAATACCTGAATTTACAGTGTGATCTCGACTGCCATCATCATGCATCCTTGATGGTGTAGTCCCATTAATATGGAGGGATATCGGGATTACCTTTCCTACCAACCAACCTAAGCGCCGAAAGCAACCGTACCATCGCCAAACGCCAAAGACAAGTCTAACGGCGACCGATCGGGGCCAAACCAGGTACTCCACTGTAGCGTTCCTCACGCTCCGTCTTGAACATGACCTGAATCCAGAAGGCCTTGCTGTCCTCGTCGAACCAGGTCCAAAATTTTCCGGGGCTCTTGTCGACTTCGCGAGCCTGTAACTTGAATGCGATGGTTTCGTAGGGTTCTGCCGCGATAACTAGATACTGGAATGCCTTATCGGGGTCTTCGACTTTCTGTTCGAAAGCACCCATGAATCGAATCCGAGGGACAACACCGGGGGTGATTTCGGAGAAGTCAAGCTGGAAGGCGATACCTTGCTGGCGGTTGTGGTCTCTCACTTTGTGGACCTGGTAACCTGGCCGACCAATCTTCACCGTGTTTTTCTTCACTGGGATGTTGGACAGGTTAAACTGCTGCGCGCCTTCACGGTCTTTGCCTTCCCTCTGATCGCGTGCGGCACGACGTGCCAAGTTCGTCTGATGCTTCCTTCCTTGCGTATGCGCCAAATATGATCCATCATTCTGATGAACGGTCAAACATAGTCGACACTCGAAGCTTCCGACGTGGTTCTTGAAGAAGTAGGGGTCTTTCTCGAGGTCGATAGTTTCGAGGGCGAGCTTACGGAGACGCTCTCGACGGTCGGCATTCGTTGCTGAAGATGACGCGACTCCACCGCCTCCAAATTTGGAGCCTGCGCGGTTCTATAGGGTGTTAGAGTTAGTTGGCAATACACTATGATGCAACAAGTGACTGACCTGATAATCCATGCTTGCTGGTGACTGAGCAGTGTCCTACTCAAGCTTGTGAGTTACGAATACAGTACTATCAAGACACGTAACAAAGACAATTGATCTTGCTCGACTTCCAAGCAGGTTGACTGGATGAGGTTTGAGAGAGGAAGGGTGTAGTCGCAGCAGTAGCTGAAGTTCAAGAAACTTCGCCGCCGCTGAGTTGTCAGGTACCGCGCGCTAGGGTCGGCTCTTGGCGTCGCCTCCTCGGCTAGTGTTGCCTTGATCGATCACCACCACCAGTTGTCAACACTACGACAGAATGGCCGCCGAATTTTATATCGGGAAGCGTCTGTCCTTTGACGGCCAGCTGTGCACTGTCCGATACTACGGAGAAGTCAAAGGCACCAAGGGCGAATGGCTCGGTGTCGAATGGGACGATCCAGCTCGCGGGAAGCATTCTGGGGAGCACGCAAGCATCAGATATTTCGAATGTAAACCATGTTCTGCCCGGGACCACGTCTTGCCCTTAAATACGAACTGGAGCGCTGGCTGATGACCCAGGTCTGAGCAAAAATCCCACAGCCGGTTCTTTTGTGCGACCAACACGGAAAGCTGATGCGCCGCGATCCTTCGTCGAGGCCCTGAGGGCAAAATACGCGTCCGAGGGGTTCGAAGACCCTGATGTGCACATTGTCTATGTTTCACAGCAAAACAAGCCTATTAGGTTCAGTGGCAAAGAAGCTGAAGAAGTTGGATTCGACAAGATTCGAAAGAAGCTTGCTAATCTCTACGAGCTGAAAATCGTATTAATCGACGGCTTATGCGCTTCAAGGCCTATAGCCCGACTAAAAGAGCAAGGTCCAGATGATGTCTGGCCGAAAGGTCTCACCGATATCAAAGAGACATGTCCAAAGATCACTGAGCTTGATTTGAGTCGAAATCTCTTCGAAGAGTGGCGAGAAATTGCTTCAATATGCGAGCAGCTCGACCATTTGAGAAGCTTGAGAGTCGAGTAAGCTACCTTTTTGAGATCAGAATAAGAACATTCTAGGGCAAAGAATAGATTGCTAATATGTAATCATCCAGCGGCGTCCGATTCCGAGACATATCCGTCACTGAAGACGAAAGAGTCCGCTGCTTGTCGGCCTTCTCCAACATCAAAACGCTTAGACTCGAGAACCATCTCCTCCCATGGCAAGATCTTACAGAAATCGTTTCTTTATTTCCCCACGTAACAACCTTTGTCGCATCCAGCAACGAGTACACCCATCTCACCCCTCACCTACTTCCCACCACCATAACCGACATAACTCTTGAGGACAACCTGCTATCAAGCCTATCCGATATCCAGCCACTTACTCATCTACCGAATCTCAAACGCCTTATCTTGAAAAGCAACAAAATCAGTGAAATTACTAGCCAGAATGCAGAAATGCCCATCTTCTCCTCAACCCTCACCGAAGTAGATCTATCCTTCAACGAAATACCCACCTGGTCCTTCATCGACAAACTCGAAACCATCTTCCCAGGACTAACCTCCCTTCGGGTATCCCATAACCCGCTATATCAAAGCCTCGAAACCCCTGACGGGAAACCACTCAGTGCCGAGGATGGATACATGCTCACTTTGGCCCGTCTAGGCCAACTGAAAACACTGAATTACAGTCCAGTAAGTAAATCTAAACCTAGATTATCTCCCATCTCTCCTATTTAACCATCAATCGTATATAGATAACCCCCAAGGAACGCCTCAACAGCGAATCCTACTACCTCTCCCTAATAACCCTCCAACTCTCCCTCTCACCCCCCTCCGAAACCCCCTCCATCCTCTCATCCCAACACCCCCGCTACCCCTACCTCTGCTCCGAATACGGTGAACCCACCATCAACTACACAACCACCGGATCCCTCAACCCTAACGCCCTCGGTGCACGTCTAGTAAAAATGAGAGTCCATTTAGCCGAGAGTACAAAGACTCAGGTGTCTTTACTTGGAGAAGAGGTAGACGCGCTAGGGAAAACGCAAGAGGTAAGGAAATATGGTGCAGAGGGCTTCGAAATCCAAGTCCCAACCACATTGAATGCGTACGCTCTTCTTGGCCTCGTAGCTGCTAAATTAGGTCTTAAACCGTGGAAATTACGCTTGGTTTGGGAGACGGGGGATTGGATTTCTGTGGCGCGGGATACGGTTGGTGAGGACGAGACGTGGGATTCTGAGAGTGAAGATGAGGATGAGGATGAGGACGGAGAGCAAGATAAGGGAAACAAGAAAACCAAAACAGGCGCAGAAGGCGAGAAAATCATGAGAGAGGTTGAAATAGTTGCTGGGACGAGATTAGTCGGGACCTGGGTTGATGGCAAGGACGTCATCGTGCGCGTTGAATTTACGGGATAGATTCGCTTTAGACACTTTGAATCGGCAATATAGAAAGAAATATCCATTCATATTTCCTTCTGCTTATCAGATATAGTCTATGAACTTTTTTCTCAGTAAACCCGTCCATCCATTCATTCCTTCATTCTCAGCCAGCAGCCAACCCACCAACCAAGACCAACCCCAAGAACTAAAACCGTACGAAATGCTTCGCGTCCATGCGGTCTAAGACACACCTAAATACTCTACAAAAGGAGGGTGAACCATGCTACAATGCTGAATCCTCCAGAGCGCAGCAAGACGACGACCCCTCACGGGCCGTCTTAGTTGCTCTCAAACAAGCTACCAGGCCATTTCTTTGCCGCGGCTTCTCGGTACGCGGTCTTTACCTCTGCAGCACTCTTCCAGCTGTCAAGGATGTCGAAGCCGGTGGATGCTTGCTCGAGAGTGATGGATGGAAGGTCGATGGTCTTTTGTAGATCTGATTCATTCTGTGGTTGTGTCGTGGAATCAAGTATTTGTCGAACTTTTAGAGCGGATTGAATGTGCAATGCACTTTCTTGGTGCTTGTTAAGAAATTCATCGTTTAATGCTTTTAGGTCTTGGGATTCTGGGATGAGAGTGAATTCGGAGTTTATGACTTCGGCAACGCGGGGTTCAAGGTCTTTTGCGGATGTGACTAGAATAGAGTTAGTAATAGATCAATAAGAACCTGGTATATCCAGGGTTTCTTACGAGCTTGACGGAAACGAACGGCTTGCTCGTGAACCGTCGGGTGTTCGGGGTCAATCGCAGAAGCTGCCAGCAGGCACTTCAAAGCAAGAAGTAGCTTGTCTAATGTGGATGTTAGCCGAACCTGGATTGCTGGGTTTATGAAACAATAATGTAAACTTACTGCGCCTGATATAAACTTCGAAACCCAAGGTCTGGGCTTCGAAGTTCTTCGGACTGAACTCAAGAAGAGGAGTCAAGAATTTCAACGCATCATCCAATGGCTTTTCCGTTGACACAAGCTTGACGCCCTGAGGATCAAAATCTTCCTTCTTAGGCTCCCCATCAGCACCTGTTGCTGGTTTCTTCGCAGCCGCCTTCCTTTCAGCTTCCGCCTTTTCTTGCAACTCTTTCTCCTTCTTCGCCTTTTTCTGGGCCTTCTTTCTCTCCACTGGATCCAGGCTATCCAGGTCCTCTTGTCCCTTGGGATTGCCCAATTTCGGGTTGTCTGCTAGCAAAAGATAGATCTTCACCGCTGAAATAGCAGCCCTGACATAGAACGGATGGTCCCTCAGATGATCTTCCCATCTGACCATCTCCATGTATGCTCTTATTTGACCCTTTCGCAATGAAAAGCTGTGGAAATCAAACTGATCATCCTGCCAAATGTCGAAAATATCATAAATGGATGTGAATCTTTTAAGAGCGAGTCCTAGGTTGCGTTCCCTAAAGTACGCTTCACCGTCTTCGGTGATGTACCACATGCACTGCATGTCATGCAAATCTCCTAGCGGACCTCCGGCAGTCTCGTTTCGCGTGAATTTGCTCATGGTCTTGATCGCAGTTTCGTTATCATTATTGCGGAGCTGATACTTGGCGCATTTCGTATTGATATACCGATCCTTCTCGTCCAATTCTCGGGCGTAGTTCATTTGCTCGGAAGCCTTCTTGATGTTTCCGTAGTGCTTGTATATCCTGGCTTTCGTCATGTTGTAGTCCACAGATTTGGGGTTCAACTCAATGGCGCGGTCGATGTATTCCAGGGATTTTTCGAGGTTACGACTGAGGTGGTAATTGTAGTGCTGCGCAAGGAAGTAAAGTACGGATTCCTCGAAACGATCCTTGGAATCACCGTTGACTTCTCCTTCGGCCGAACCGTTCATCTTTTTTTCGGATGCATATCCAGTAGCCAACTCTTCAATTATGGCTTTCTTAGAAGCGTCCGAGTACAGTGCCTTGATATTTGGGAAGGTCGATGGTACACCCTTCTTTAACATTCTGCGAAGGTAGGAATCTGCCGCTTGCTTGAACTCCTCACCTGAACCTTGTCAAAAATAGAGTCTAAACCAAGTCATTGTGAACTAACCTTCGAGGAAGTCAAGCGGTATCCGATGCGCAGCATCTACCCGATCCTTTTGGGCGTACTGTGAATATAGTTCGAGCAGAGCTTTCCGTGACTCTGGATTAGATCTGTCTAAGCCTAGAGACTTTTCAAGCCCATCGTAATATGCTCGATACTCGCTGTTTCTGTCAAGCAATGCCCTGTATGCTTTCTCTGCTTCTTCCTTTCTGTCCAGTTTCAGCAAATACTCCGCCCGATACTCCATAACAGCAGTCCTATCTAGATTGTTCTTCGCAATCTCCTCCAGATGCTTCAGAGCTCTCTCAGTATCGCCCGACTCCGCTATTATGGTGTTTCGGTACAAGACAGCTTCTGAATGCTCAATGTCTGTCTTTGGAGGCGGGGTCTTCAATGTATCCTCGTACGTGGCGAGGGTGTGTTCTGCCTCTTTCAGATCCCCGGCCAAGTGATGAGCCACTGCCACGGCCGTCCAATTCTGCCGGATTTGCGGCCGCGCCTTCAACATCTCTTTCCTGCTCTGAATATAGCCTTGGTAATCCCTCATTTGGATTTGAAGGAGCGCAAGGTCCCTCAGAATATTGTGCGAGTCGGGCTCGATCCGCAATGCGAATTTGTATGCCTTGATTGCTTCCTCGTAGTTTTTCTGTGATCGGTAGAGTAAGCCGTAGACATGCCAGCAGACATGCGACTTCATGTCATTCTTAAGGGCTATTTTGGCGAGGGCGAAGGCTTCGTCAGATTGACCTTGCGAGTTGAGGATGAGGGCTTTCATGGCTTGTGTGTCTCCATGGTTGGGGTTCTTGCGCAGAATCTGTTCAGCGGCCTTCAGGCCTGTTTGAAAATGAGCAACTGGCTGAGCGCGGATTGGGGGCTAACTTGCCCTTCTTGTACTGCTTCGCCTCATAGTGCTTCACTACCGATCGGAACAAGGAGTTCTCTTTAGGAGCTAAAGGCTGAGGCATATTGGGCGGAGAGGGAGGGTGGTGAGGTGTCGTGGGCAAAAACTATCAGCTGGCCGGGAAGATGGCGATTATTAGGTATGCAAAATACAAAATGAAGGTCAGTTTCTCAGCTCAAAACTCCGACCATGACGTTTGGGAGTGTGAATGCAAAGACTGATGCTGTCGGGTGGGCGTCGAAAAGGTCGCAGACGTCGGAGGGGCATTGCAACTTGTGTAGTTCGAGGGTGTCCGAGCTTTAGCCGACCAACCACAGAGCTCCGTCCGAGGAGCACTTTGGTAATTTGAAATATTGCCATTTTAAAAGCAAACATCTTGGCATGAATGAATTGGTTCAGACAATGATATCAAATCCTCGAGTATTCCACATTTGAACAATTCCTTTTGTAGAAGACTAAGACATATATATAGCATCAGCACAGCTATCAGCTGATCAAAGCTCAACCGAAACCAACCAACACCTTCTCAAGCTTTTCTTTGACGACGCACCACTGCAAATTATCTAGATACTCATCCACTTGATATCCGCGCGGATCGTCTCCTTCCAACAGGAGCTTCTTCTTTGATGGGTGCTGCTTTCTCTTTCTTGGTGCTTTTGGTTGGCACGTCCTTCTTCGTAGCACTATTTGAAGCGGCCTTCTGTTTTTTGGCTTTTGGAACATCACTTTCGTCGGCGTCTTCTTCCTGATCCTCCTTCTTTACTTCTGCCTTCTTTCGTCCTCGCTTCGAAGTGGCTGGAGATGCTGCTTTGGTTTCCTGCTCCTCTCTCTTGATATTTGGCTTGCGACCTTTGATGGCCTTCTTTGGCTCTTCATCACCTTCCTCTTCGTCAACAGCATCTGTATCCACATCTCCGGCCACCGCGCCAGTCTTCTTTTGTACTTTTGGAACAACTGCCGACGTCCTCCCACCTACCTTCAAGAATATAATTTTATCACCATTGGGCAGCTTCCCCCCGTTGTTCTTGCCCTTGTCCCATCGATGCTTCATTAGCCCTGCACATTGTTAGTCGAGAAAAGTGCAAGGGTGAGGAACGAATGACTTACAATTCTCTGGGAATTTATCGGAATCGCCCAATGTCTCACAAGCAATCTTGCATACATTCATCAATGCTTCATGGAGTTGTTTGATCTGGGCGTCACTGAATGTATTGCTGTATTGTTCAGGGTGAAGACGAGCTTGATAAAGAACTTCGTCACTTTTTGGTGTTAGTTATCGCTGTGAAGGGGCCAGACTGCAAACTCACCCAACCCAATTGCCCACACCACTTATATTGGCTTGGTCTAGTAGAAGAGCCTTCACGGGCACTTTTTTACTTCTAAGCTTCTTCGCCAACCATGCTTCCGTAAGAATAGCAGGATCAATGACTGGGTCCGGGCCATTCTCCTTGAGAGGAGTTGTCTGCCGCAGTTTCTCGCCATCGGCATCAACCAACCTGATGCGGCCAAGTCGTCGAGGATCTACAAAAGCAGCCTGACAATCTGGGTCTTCCTTCGTCTCAAGAACGAATTTCCAGAATTTAGGAGGCCAGCTCGTTTCCTCGGTTTTCGAGGGTTTGTAGAATGAGGCATCGTCGTTGGAAAACTTGATCCATCCGGTCATTCCGAAATGCATGACAGGATGGGGCGGTGAGTCCATGACAAGCCAGAAATATTTGCCTTGCTGTCGTGCATCGAGGACCTTTTTACCCTCCATTGCTTTTTTGAAGGCAGAGGCCGATGTGCCTACTTTGCCGTATACGATCTGTACGTGGTTAGGGATGCTATGAAGACGTCATACTAAGATGTCCTACCTCATCTTCTTGAGTTTTTACAGCAGAGATGGTCTTTCCAACAATGTGTTTTCTCAAATAGTGTACAACGCGCGCTACCTCTCCAATCTGCGCGTGTTAGATCTGAGCTATCGCAGCTGTGAAGCTTTCAAGAACGCGACTTACCTCGGGCATGATGTCGTCAGCGCTTCGCGGCTTGAATACTTAGTATTAGAGCTGGAGTGGACGTCCCTAGAACTGAAGTATCTATACAATCCAAGTCTTCGAAGTTGAGATGATATTTAGATGTAAGGAGCAAGAGCTGAAGTGGATGACGATGTGAGATTCAGGGAGTGTCCAAGCTCCTGCACGTTGACGCGAAAGCACGGGATTTGATTGGAGATGGGCTTGGCGCTGACTTCTCGCATTTATCACGACGGTGAGTTCTCTTCTAACCTTATAATTCAGGTATATCATGGGCTAACATGTCTTTGGATCAATGAATATATCATCCTGATACCAATCCCTTTGCAAGCACGAGATTCCAATACTAATTTACACAGTACACCACCCATCTATCAAGCACTTCAACCAAGATCACAACTCGTCGAGAAGTGCATAGATGCTTTGAATATACGCAGAGATCAAGTATCCACACAAACATAATGATGGCTCACGAAAACCTCGAGGAGGAAGCCCGAGTGAATCCGGAATTAACGAGAATACTTGCAGGATCGAATCAAACCCCTTCAGGCAAGTCCAGCCGATATCAAGACCCACGTCGGCGACGAACCCCACACTCCACCACCACGCCCTTCACTCTAGACAAGTGAACATCCTCACTACTGGCCACGAACCAGTCAGGCGTCTTGCTTCGATTGACGGCGTTTCTTCCGGCGTTCTCATGACACCCAACGCTGTTACATAATTCCTATCTGTTAGTCGCATCAACGTATAAATTCTAATTGATTCCGCTCTGCTCTTCGATCATCCTTCTGTCTCTGCGATTCACTCTCTAACCATAACCCATCATGCTGTTGCCTTCAGCTGCTTGGGCATTCTTGCTTTCGCCTTTAGTATTTGCACATAGCCATCATGTTGTTGACCAGGAACCGTTCTCTGAATCAAAATTGAAGGTGCTGGAAGAGAAATGGGGAACGGATGTAAGCTAGTCACCTATTGGTATGACCTTCATGCAGTTACTTATAAGAGCCAGTGGGGTTTCTCTGGCATTTCGACATTTGCACATCTACCACATATCAGATGTCTGACCCAGCCCGAGACGGAATTCGATATTGGAATTATCGGCGCTCCTTTCGATACTGCTGTGAGCTATAGACCTGGTAAGCAAATCATTTGAGTTCAGGCATACACCACCTTTTCGAAAAGGTACCAATTCAAAACCCCACATACTTATTTCCCTTCTAGGCGCACGCTTCGGCCCCCGAGCTATCCGCGCCGGATCCGCTCGCCAAACCTCCTTCCGAGGCTTCAATCCTCGCGCAAAACTGAATCCCTACACAAGTTGGGCACGCATTGTCGACTGTGGAGACATTCCGGTCACGCCCTTCGACAATGCACTCGCAGTACGACAAATGAGCGAAGCGTTCATCGAACTCGGCTCTCGATCCTCCCCATCTGACTCCGCCTCTTCATCAGCCACCTATCTTCACAAGCCAAAACTGCTAACTCTAGGTGGTGACCATAGCATCGCATTGCCTGCTTTGAGAGCTCTAAAGAAAGCATACGGACAGCCGATTGCGGTCGTTCATTTTGATGCACACTTGGATACCTGGCATCCAGCTAAGTATCCATCCGCGTGGATTGATCCCGAGGACCCATTCCCCCAGTCCCACTATACCCATGGCAGCATGTTCTGGATTGCGGCTACTGAAGGTCTCATCGCCAATGGTTCATCCGTGCATGCTGGATTGCGAACAAGGCTCTCGGGTGACACGGATGAAGACTATGCGGACGACACACAACAAGGTTTCGCTCGTATTGCAACCGATGATATCGACGATATTGGCATCAAGGGTGTTGTTTCTACGATCCTAGAGCGCGTTGGTACCGAGGTCCCTGTTTACCTCAGCATCGATATCGATGTCATTGATCCCGGTCTAGCTCCCGGTACTGGAACCCCTGAACCAGGCGGTTGGACGACTAGGGAGTTGATCAACATCCTGAGAGGCATTGAAAGTTTGAATATCGTGGGCGCTGATATCGTTGAGGTCAGCCCTGCTTATGATGGTAATGAGGTTACGGCTTTGGCAGCCGCACAAGTAGGTTACGAGATTATTACGAGTATTGTTAGACGGGGTCTTATTGAACAGGCCAAGGTTGGGAAGAGTGGAACGGCTAAAGATGAGTTATGATTTTGACGTGTAATGCCGTATGATTGATGAGAGTTATGAAACGAGGATATAAAATGGGATGGTCTGGTTAGGTGGTGATATATAGGCGTACACAGTTGAATCTAGAAGGATAGGTCAGAATGACATATGATCGTTTCTTTTTAAGCTTGGGAATCGCGCTAATCTCTTGTCTAATACGTCATCATATATAGTGGCATGTTGTCTCCCCACAATTAAATAGAGATGTCAATCTCACCTAAATACTCCTCCTCTGTGATTCTTACCTTCGATTTCCTCGGCTATTTATGATACCTGGATATCAGTTTGGTTCCACTTTTGTATACCCTGGCTATGGCCTAAGGAGGTAGATTCCCTTCAAGGTATAGAATACAGGCAGATGAAAGAGGATATTTTATCCAAGATATAGAACAGAACCTAACATTTTTCAGCTTAAAAGGCCCAGTAGACTTATGACCTACTGATACACAACTCAATTCCGATTTACGCTATTCAAATTACAGAAACTATAACTTACCGCTCGACAAAGAAATTCATGAGAAGAACTGCCCTACATTTAAGCTCGCAAAATCAACTGACCTAAACCGGTCTTCTTTGGACTGGTGGTCATCACCATCAATGGAACACTTCGCACCACACCCCTACACCGCCTTCGAAGGCTACTACTCCAAATTCGACCTTCCCTTCGGCGCTTCCGTAGCCTTAATCATCTGCACTGTTCCACGAGCACCCAACCGTCCCCACATGGTCTCCTTCACCTACGTTCCAAGCGCAAAATCCAGCACCGAAATATTTCAACGCGAACTCTGGGTCCCAAGCACTGAGTTCATAACCACTAGCTCCAACAATGCTTTCGAGCTCCGCGTCCCAGGTATTGGAGTCATGAAGGTAGACAGTGACTCAACAACAACGTACGATATAACCCACGAGGAATTCACACTGCGTGCAAAGACAACGACACGGACGGCTTGGTCAGCGAGGAAGTGTACACCAGAGGGATGACTAATATATCTTCCACTACCACTACACTGGCACGTCCACTCCTTATCCTCAACTTGTACATTCACCCTCGACATCCCATCACTAAAACCACAAGACATACCACCCTCAGACCAACACTGCAACGCACGTGTCCACCAAGAGAAAAACTGGGCCAAAAGCTTCCCACATGCACATATCTGGATCCAAGCCCGAAAACACCTCACCCCTCAAAACCAAGAAAGTGGGATCTGTATTGCCGGAGGCAAGGTCCTAGGAATGACAGCCTATCTCATCGGCTACAGAAGTCCAGAACTATCTCTTGATTTCACACCACCATTTGCATTGAGTTTCTTAGGTGTATCGCCTTTCATGCATGTGGATGTTGATTGGGAAACCCGCTCGTACGAGCTTTCTGTGAGGGGTTTCCAGTATAAGATGGTTGTGAGGGCTAGTGCGCCCAAAGGTAGTTTCTTTAGCTTGAGTTCTCCATTTCCGGAGGGACATAGGGAGAATTACCTTGCGGAGAGCTTTTGGGCGGTGGTGGATGTGGAGATTTATAAGAGGAATGCGTGGTTTGGGGGTTGGGAGGAGGTTAGAAGAGAGAGGTTTGAGGGCGCGAGTTTGGAGTTTGGTGGGGAGTATTATGGGATGCGTGGGTCGGATAAGAAGAGGAATTGATGCGAATGGTGGATCTTGAAGTCGTCATTATATCTCCGAAGGGTGCGGCACAGTGGGCCATCTCGCGAAATGGTACCTAATACGAGCAGATCTAGCCAAGTGCGGTACATGGGCATTATACACTAGACCCTGCTGTGCATGAAATCTAGGACATTGGACGGCGTAGACGATATGACAAGTAGGATACTGTGCCATAATTGACCCCGCCTCTCATTCACACGAGACTCCATCAAACTCGTTGCCCTAACAACTCGCTCACTGGACACTACCTGTACACTACGCGGTGCCCGCGATTCGATCTCTTTATAGCAGCCTTTCTTATTTAACCTTCTGCTCCCTATACTCTGCCCTCCACTCTCCATTCACACTCAGTATCTTCAAATGGAAGTCCTGGCAGTATTCGCAGCCTGGGCTGCTGGCGCAATCTGTCGCTCTATGCCTACTGCAGGCACCTACGCTCCGTTCCTAGATCACTTCTGCCTAAACAATGTGGCTAGTGATCTTGCTCGTAGGCTCTCAAGCAATGCCACCATCTATCTTCCAGACTCGTCCGGCTTCGAGCAGTCAACGCAGCGCTGGTCTACACTGGATGCTCCAGATTTCGCCATCGCAGTCGTTCCCGCGACGGCCAACGACGTTGTTGAAACGGTGCATTACCTATCCACTCACAACCACATATGATTGGTCAGCTGACCATGCTGCAGGTCAAGTACGCAAATGCCAAGAACCTTCCATTTCTTGCTGTGAATGGTGGACATGGCGCTATCACAACGGTTGGCAAAGTCTACCGCGGTATCGAGCTCTGGATGAAGAATTTGAATTCGATTTCTATTGCTCCTGATGGTCAAACGGCCATATTCGGAGCTGGAGTCTTATCCAAACATATCACTGACACGCTCTGGGCCGCTGGAAAGCAGACAGGCATGTTCTCTCTCTTTTTCCTATTCTTCCTCACTTCCTCCTCACTTCCCCATGTAAATACGTAGCTAACATGACTCCAGTCACCGGCGGATGTGAATGTACGAGTCTCCTAGGGCCCGGTTTAGGAGGCGGTCGTGGCTTCCTTCAAGGCCGTTACGGCCTCATTTCCGATCAATTCGTGTCCATGGATATTGTATTAGCTGATGGGAGCCTACAGACACTCGACTCAACTTCAGATTTATGGTGGGCTATGCAGGGCGCTGGCCACAATTTTGGCATCGTGACATCAGTTACATCTAAGATCTACGACATCGAGCATAAGGACTGGGCTTATGCGAGTTTTATTTTCTCGCATCAACATGTTGAGGCTCTTTACGATCAAATTAATCGACAACTTCTTAAAAATGGCACTCAACCTGTCGATGTCATCAACTATTCGTTTTTCTTCAATAGCCCGGCTATAGATCCAGACCATGTAGGTTTGCTCGTTCAGTCTTCGATCAGGGTGTCAAGTGCTAACCATATTCATAGCCTGTGATTGCATTCTTCATATTGCAAGAAGGAGTAAAAGCAGTTGATCCCATCTATACGGCTCCATTCACAGCGTTAAGTCCTCTCAATGCGGAGAGCGGCAGAGGAAGCTACACCGACCTCGCAGCATGGACCGGGAACTCAAACGAGTCTCCTCCATGCCAAAAGTCAAACTTAGTAAACATGCGATTCCCTATCGAACTGCAAACATACGATATAGAAGCCCAACGACAAGTATATAATCACTTCGCATCCATAACGCAGGAGCATCCTGCTCTAAACGGCTCCCTATTTCTCTTCGAGGGTTATTCATTGCAAGGTGTCCAGGCCGTACTTAGTGACTCAACGGCGTTTCCGTACCGCTCAAGTCATCTTCTTGTTGCGCCTCTACTGATATATAAGTCTGCTGGTTCGCATCTTGACAAAATTGCTATCACCCTAGGGGAAACTCTACGGGATATTCTCCTCGAAGCAAGTGGCCAGACCGAGTTGCATGCCTATGTTAACTACGCGTTTGGCAAGGAAGGTGTGAAGGGCTGGTATGGCTATGAGGATTGGCGACAAGAAAGGCTTTTGGCTTTGAAGAACAAGTACGATCCAGATCGCAAGTTTAGCTTCTACGCTCCTATCGCTTAGTGGTTGATGTGAAAATGTTAACATAACTGGGATCTGCATAATTCTATGTAGTTATTTCATATCTTTGTGGACAACATTTATCCTATATCTTTCTATTCGTCTAACTCCCCTTTCCAATACCGAGCCCTTATTTTACGCATGGCAGATTGGAGAGCACGTATGGCGATATGAACGAGTAATATTGGGGCACGAGGATAATTCAAGGTTGAATACAAATGTGCCTTTCAAAAGTATCCGAGCACCCCTACCATAATACTGCTAAACCAATAGGAGGTTAAGCCCTTAGTATTAGGAGGCAGGAGGCGCCGGAAGCTGGTTACTGAGCTCATTTAGGCCCTTAACATAAGGAGATAGGAGGCACCTAAA
>AJFL01000268.1:0-15923 GCA_000467735.1 Rhytidhysteron rufulum CBS 306.38
GTTGGTGAGGGGGTCGGGGAGGTAGGGGAGGGGGTTAGGAGTGAGGTTATTGGTGGGGGATTGGAAGGAGAGATGGAGGGCGAGCAGATTGATGCGAGGTAGTCTTGTTTATTTGCTTTTGGGTTTATGTATGGGTTTGGGAGTTTTATACCTGGTTGGGTGGGGAAAATTCGATTTTGGACTCGCGCATGTAGGATAACCGTCATTTCGAAGGAAGGGGAAAAGGTTCTACTTCAATTGGTAGCTAATTCGTTCCAAAATGAAAGAAAGCAAGTACACACATCTACTAATGCAAGAAAACGAAAGAGTAAGAGAGAGAAAAGCAAAGCAAAACAAAACCCCATAAACGCCTCTAAAACAGAAACATACGATCTATGAATACAATCAAATGGAATTGCTGTTACTAACAAGGAATGCTGAAGAGTGAAAAAGGAGAATATGCCCATCATGTTCGTTAGGGTATCACCAGCGCCGTCATACGTTATGCAACTACGCGGATGCTACCAGTTCAATGAAAAATCATGCAAAGAACACGACAGTAAGGGAAAAGCTAAGAAAAGGAAATAACAAGGTAAAAGAATTGAGGATCGGAAGGATCGTATCATAGCTCCTAGGAGACGGTGATTTGTTCGGTAATGGATGAGAATCCGTTAGGGATAGGAAACGGCATTTACGGCATGCCTTGTGTATGGATCGGTCGTAGTGTGAGGGTTCGATATTTGAACTCTGTTCTACTGGAAAACAAAGTAGACAAAATGTATACGCCTTGACTCCTTTGATAGGGAGATAGGTAAAGTCATTCCGTGACAGGATAGTGTTGACCTCATGATTTTCCACTTCCATAATAGGTAGCGAGTCATCGGTCCATATGTTCGGTTCGAGTCGACTCGGAAACGGGGTCGTGGTGTGGACAGGATAGCATTAAGCTTCCCTTCTCCTACGGTCCTTCATTCAGCAACATTTCCCACCCTTGCTCTTCCTCATTCTTGCAATATCAGCATCACCCCATTCGTCACGCTCGTTCACTGCAGATGGTGTAGTAGGGAACCCAAGCCAACTCCGTCTCTTATCTCCAGCGCCAACTCTGAAGCTTCCATTAGGATTGCCACCGGGGTAATCGAAATACCCAGGTCCCTCTGCATTCATGCCTGGAGTCATGCCCGCCTGTGCCATAAGCCTCTGTTCTGCATCAAACTTTTTATTTCGCTGCTCCACCAATTTCCGAGTAATCACTCTAAAGACTTCTTCGACGCCTTCACCGTCCTTGGCGCTAACCTCGTGACAACAGTCCCATCCAGCCTCTTGGCCCCAAAAGCCACTTGATCGATTGCTTTGTGGTGATGCCATACCGCTCTGTGCGGTAGTACCGCTCCAATTCGACGGAGGCGCTGAAGCTTGGGTATTTTGTGTAGGGTGTAGGTTTTCGGCGACATAGGCAATACAGCGTTCAAAAGGCACTTGACGCCGTGAGGGATCTTCGGCAACGACGTCGGACTTGGTTCCAACGATATGGAGGATGATTTCATCGCCAAGATTTCCCTTCAGCTCTTGTAGCCATCTGCCCATTTCTTCGAACGAGTGGGGGTCGGTCATATCGTAACAGAGGACGGCTGCGTTAGCTCCTGCACGAAGAAAACGAGGTGGTTAGCTATTAACATCTAGAACTGTTCAAGCAAAAACATGATAGGATAGGTCTCTCTCGTCCATGTAGCCGGGTTGGCGTTGCACAAGTCTGTGTTTCGCATACCTCTGTAGTAAAGCTTGGAAATGGAGCGAAACCTTTCCTGGCCTGCTGTGTCCCATATTTGCAGACGCACGACTGTGGAGGTATCAATATCGACGACTCGCTTGGTCAAGAAGGAGGCCCCTATGGTGGAGGCGGTAGATGGTGGTGCAAAGGTGTTCTTCACGTAGCGGTGCACAAGAGAGGTCTTTCCGACGCCTTGCGAGCCGAGAACGACTATTTTCGCTTCGAGGCTGTTGGCCATGATGATCACGCGAGTTGATCGCAGGATGGTGGATGCAGCACTACAGAAGATTGTGTGAGAGAGTCAAGGCGGGTGTTAGTGGCTGAAAAAAGGCAGAGGCTGTCCAGGTGATGGTGTAGGGTGAATTCAGGCTGCGTTTGGTGGGTTGGTTGGGTGTGGCTATGACGGGCGGACAGCGATGCAGCTGCAGCAGAGGTAGAGGAACGGCTGTGTCGGTGCAAAGAGGGACAGTTGTCGCATGGCTCGAGAGGTTGAAGTCAGGAAAGGAAAGGATTGTGTAGCGACGGGCGAAAGCAGAAATCAAGAGGTTTGTTGCACGGTCCGAAGTGGAAATGATGGATGGTGAGTGACATCGATGGGCATACTTCTAACCCACCGAACAAGTAACGCGGACGGCGGCTCTTGGCTAAGTCGCATGTGACGGACTGCTGGAGCGCGAGCGCTGGTCGCGCTGATTCCGGACATGATTGCGTTAGGCCTCCTGCGATAGAGAGAAGCGTGCAGTGGGATGTCGAGAGAGTGAATGAAGGCGGTTTTCCAGCACGAAGAATAAAAAATAATCATCGCGTCGCCCAAGAAATGTCGGCAGCCATTCTGGCACCCTTTTCCGTCTAGCTGTTGGTCCTTGATTGGCCGCCCCCGCATTTATCATGCTTTGTGCGAGTCGAGAGGGCCAATGCCAGACACCGGGCAGTGTCCCCCGAGTGAAAGTCTGCAGGGTGTTGCCGGCATCATATATATATAGTAGTGGTTGCTTGACGGAGAAAAAAATTAAAAAGTGCCAGGTACGCACCCGTCCGCCGAGGCACGCCATGCATACAATCTGTATTTTTTCCCAACGCAGTGGATCTGGGGGCTGCTGTCCACGGCTGCCCAGGTGCTTGCTTGATGACTGAGCGGTCTGCAGGCGTCAGGCCGGATATCCCAGGAGTTTTAGCTTGTCGCCGTCGATTGCGGGGATTCACCAATGCCTCGCTCCTAATTGGACCGAGGTGCTGCTCGTCGTCATGACAAGGGCCGTGTCACCCCCGGCCCTATCCTGGAAATAAAAAGTCGGCATTGGGAGCTTCTCAATTACCTTTCCGCTACGCATAATAGCTTCCTCGTCTCCGAGCGAGCTTCTTCTTTTTCTTCTCCCTCCTCACCTCCCTCTATACATACCTCACCTCCCCTCGTTACCTCCTTCAAACTAGCCCTTCCGTCCGATCGCGAAGCTCTCCTTATCAACAATCAACATGAATCACAAGAGCAACGATACCCAACCGGTGAAGCTCACGGGCGAGGAGATTGCAAAGCACAATTCACGCGACTCGTGTTGGGTTGTCATCCACGGCCGCGCCTACGATGTCACCGAGTTCCTACCAGAGCACCCCGGCGGTCCCAAGATCATCCTCAAGTACGCCGGTAAAGATGCCACTGAGGAATACGAGCCAATTCACCCCCCAGACACATTGGACAAGTACCTAGACAAGTCGAAGCATTTGGGAGAGGTGGATATGAAGACGGTCGCAAAGGAGGAGAAGGCGGAAGACCCAGATGAAGAAGCACGGCAAGAAAGGATAAAGCGGATGCCCATCCTTGAGCAATGCTACAACCTCATGGACTTTGAAGCGGTGGCAAGGAATGTCATGAAGAAGACAGCATGGGCTTACTACTCCAGCGGCGCAGATGACGAAATCACCCTCCGAGAAAACCACAGTGCATTCCACAAGATATGGTTCCGGCCACGGATTCTCCAAGATGTCGAAAAGATTGATTTCTCCACGACCATGTTAGGCACCAAGGTCGACATGCCATTCTACATCACTGCTACCGCTCTCGGCAAACTAGGACACCCAGAGGGCGAAGTCATCCTAACCCGTGGCGCAAAGAAACACAATGTGATCCAGATGATTCCGACATTGGCATCTTGCTCATTCGACGAGATCATGGATGCTGCGGAGGGCGACCAAGTGCAATGGCTACAGCTCTACGTTAATAAGAACAGAGACATCACGAAGCGGATAGTCGAGCATGCCGAGAAACGGGGGTGTAAAGGCCTTTTCATCACGGTAGATGCACCACAGCTTGGTCGTCGTGAGAAGGACATGCGCTCCAAGTTCGACGACGTTGGCTCAAACGTCCAGGATAGCTCCGGTGACAACGTCGATCGAAGTCAGGGTGCTGCGCGTGCCATCTCATCGTTCATCGACCCAAGCCTCAACTGGAATGACATCCCTTGGTTCCAAAGCATCACCAAAATGCCCATTCTCCTCAAAGGTGTACAACGAGTTGAAGACGTCATCCGGGCTGTCGAAGTGGGTGTTCAGGGTGTCGTCCTTTCTAACCACGGTGGCCGACAACTGGATTTCGCACGTTCTGGTGTTGAGGTTCTAGCAGAGGTCATGCCAGTCCTCCGAGAGCGTGGCTGGCAAGATCGCATTGAGATTTACATCGATGGCGGTGTCAGGAGAGCGACGGATATTCTCAAGGCATTGTGTCTTGGTGCTAAAGGCGTTGGTATCGGTAGACCATTCTTGTACGCCATGAGTGCGTATGGACTTCCGGGCGTGGATAGGGCTATCCAATTGTTGAAGGTGAGTCCCCCCATACTCCGATTAACATTTGCCGTAAGAAGTGAGAGCTGACGTTATCTCGACAGGACGAAATGGAAATGAACATGCGTCTAATTGGCTGCGCGAATGTTTCCGAACTGAACCCCACGCTGGTCGATACTAGAGGTTTGAGCCTACATACTGCAACAGTTCCATCAGACACGCTAAGTTTGAATGTGTATGACCCGCTTGCTGGGCCCAAGGAGAAGAGCAAGTTGTAAGCAGGTGGTCTGTATTATATCTGGGATCTTACATTGGGTAGAGGTAGACGATACCGATACAATCAAGATCTGGTTGTTTGGTTTTCTTTTTTGTAGAAAGCGGGCGAATTACAATGTTTTTTATTCAGTGGGCCTGAAATTGAATCTAAAGGTCCGTAAATTTTACTGTATCATCCATTCTGTCTATCAAACAAGCTTTGATGCAAGCCGAGTAAATTGTACAAACCATATCAAAAGAGCAGATTGTAAGATCTAGACTCTTGTTCAACTCATCTCCCCAGAACGATGATCCACTTCATGTAAATTGCAGGCCCATCGTACGATGTAATCAAAGTCACGTGATGATCATGCATATCTGTCCAATAGGAAGCCTCCCGCAGCTCGTTATCTTAGCCGCGAACCGAACCATCTCCTAAAAAAAGCAATCAATCGTGTCAATCTCGGATTTGCAATTCTCCAAAACAAACCCTCTACATTCGCACGCACGACGTTGGATACACCTAAACGGGCAGAAAACATGTCTGCTATCACTTCAGAGGCTAAGATAACTCCGGAAGCTGCTGACACCGCTGCTACCACTACGTCGGCACAGGATTCCGCGGTTCCTGCGACTACGGAGACTCCGGCAGCTGCGAAAGCAGACACTACCACAGCTGTGCCCGAGTCCAGCAAGCCGGCTGCAGATGCCGAGACTACGGCTATAAAGACTGAGGAAAAGGAGGATGTTGAGACTGCGGGTGAGAAGGCCGGTGAAGCGACTGCTATCAAAACAGAAGAACCTGAGCAGGCCGTAAAGACTGAAGAAACACCGATCAAAACCGAGGAGGTGCCTGTCAAAACCGAGGAGCTTGTTGCCACCAAGGAAAAGGCCACTGAGCCTGCTGCAGCCGCATCATCAACCACGCACACATGGCCTGAATTGAAGGAAGACCATCCGTTAAGCAAATTGCTTGCTCAATTGCCTGAGATCCTAAAGGAAGCAGACTACAAGGAAGTCTATGGAATTCAACTCGATGCCAGTGGTCCTTTCCACACGAAATTGATCTTGCAGAAATTCCTTCGTGCCAACGCCAACGATTTGACCAAGGCTAAGGAGCAGTTGCTCGGAACATTGAAATGGCGCAAGGAGTTTCAACCATTGAAGGTCCGCGAGGAGACGTTTTCGAAGAAGCGGTTTGACGGATTGGGTTATGTCACTGAGTTGAAGGATGTTCCGGATAGTGTCAACAAATCTGACGTTACTACTTTCAACATCTATGGCGCGGTTAAGGATAATAAAGCTACCTTTGGAGACTTGGAGGGGTATGTTATCGACCTTTTTCACTTTTTCACTTTCATATTATCTATCGTCTTCTCGCTGCGACCTCAATATCAAAAGAATCATACAGCACGTGATACATTAGCACTGAACTAACAATCAACCCCAAGCTTCCTCCGCTGGCGCGTCGCCCTCATGGAACTCGGTATCGAAAAGCTAAACCTCTCCTCCGCCACCCAACCCATCCCCGACCACGGCGCCGGACCAGACCCCTACCAAGGCATCCAAATCCACGACTATCTCTCCGTATCCTTCTTCCGCATGGACCCGGACGCCAAAGCCGCCTCCAAGAAAACCATCGAAACGCTTCAGAACTACTACCCCGAAACCCTCAGCCGCAAGTTCTTCGTCAACGTCCCCGCCATCATGGGATGGGTGTTCGCCGCGATGAAGTTGTTCGTTGCTAAAGAGACTTTGAGGAAGTTTACTGTGTTGAGTGATGGGAATGGACTCGTGGCTGAGTTGGGTAAGAGTGTTCCTAAAGGGTATGGAGGTGAGGGAGGTGATTTGGGCGCTGTGGGACAGCAGTTGAAGTTGCAGGCGAAGGAGTAAAGGGTATCTGTCGTTCTACCTTCCAGCTTACTACACACATCAGTCTCAATAGAGCATGTGTAGCTGGTAGGTTAACGTACAATTGTTATCTGGTCCACTCGGCTTTGCGAGCTAGCAGTTGGCTATATATCCCTTCACAAGTTCCCCACTTTCCCTAATATCCCTTTTGCCCCTTCATCATCATGAAGCAAGCGGCATATCCCCATCCCCCTTTCTTTTCCCTTGATATCCCAAATTCCCCATGTTCCTTCTCGCTAGTTATTTTTATATCGACTAGCAGAGGAAAAACTCGAGATACCTTAATTGGGTGGCTTTTTCTGTTTATGTTGAGTCTTTCTGTGCGTAGGTGGTTAGATAGTATAAAATCAAAAAGAGGGCTGCAATGCCCTTTTTATACCGAGATATTGCTTTTGTTGGGTGTGTAAGGACTATGTAACTGATATAAGATGTTGAGGATTTAAGAAGTTAAAAGAGAGAGAAGATGAAGATAACCATAAACCAATCAAATCCCACAATTAAACCGATAAAGGGTATTAACAAACACACTATACAACAAAATATACATAACTATATACATCATATTACATATACATATACATAAATACATACGCCCCTCGATCCTGCACTAGGAAACAAAGGGGTCTTTTAATCATAGCTCATTACCATCATTACCATCAACATCCATATCGTTATCGTTATCATCGTTATTCAAGCTCATGAAAAATCTTCCCTTCTATCTAAGTAAGGGGGGATAAAAAGAGGAGGCTCCTCTGCCCCCAAAAAAGGAAAAGGAAAAGAGAAATGCCTTGGGAAATAGAGATACCTTGGAAAGAGTGAATGGATAATCTTCCTTCCTTCCTTCCTTTCTCAATCTGGGGTAAGTAATGTATGTGTAGAAGGGGAAAAATGAGTGGGATAAACCTGTTACCCTGATGAGTTCCAAGCCAAACTCTTAAGTCTTCGACAATTTCATGCCATGCAATCTTCAATCTTCAATCTTTCTTCCATGTAATTTCCACCTCCGTCATTTTCTTCATGAAAAATAACCCCCTCATCCAACAACCCTAGCTCCCATCCTCAAAAACGGTGCGTCCGCTTCTTGAGGCGAGATCTCCTCTTCACTACTACTTCCCACTAACACACCTTCATCATCATCATGAATCCGACTCGCCATAGCATCGGGAATGAGATCCGGTGTCACGGCTCGGACAATCCCTTCTGGTTTCGGGATCTCCAATGTAGAAGGAGGTGCTGCTACATCGCCATTAACCTGCTGAGCCTTTTGTTTCAAGAACGAGGCTTCGTGGGGTGGAGTGACAGGTCTGGGCATCTCGACGATGACGGCGGCTGTGGTCTTGGGGATTTCGATGGTAGCGGGGTTCTCGCCTTTTGTCTTTTGGAAGTTTTTGTTGTCGGAGGGTGGGGTTAGAGGTGGTGAGTGGGGGGCTGGGGTTTGTGATTGAGGGGTTTGGAGCCTGGACAGGACGAGGGCGGTTTTTTCGCCTGTTCGGGCGGCGCAGGGGAGCATTTGCTGAAAGCCTAGATTGTTGGCTACCATTTCGATGGATTTGAAGTACTGTTAGGGGTGCGTTAGTTTTAGTTTCAATTACAAAGATTGTGATTGGTGGTGGTTCATGGTAGGAAGTCAGGGGAAGAGGATAGGTTAGAGTTGATTGATTGGTTTAAGTCTCACCTTCACAGTCTTGACTTGCAGCTCCATGGTCGCATCTTCATCGACGACAATCAAGGGGTGCGGATGCTGCTGAAGGCAAGAGAGTGTCCACATGTGATTGACACCGGCTTCGATGGTCTTTTGCAGGGCGAGAGCTTTGTGTGCACCAGTGATGATGATGACGACTTCGCGAGCCTATAGGGTATTTGTTAGATTGGTGTTTCATTGTTTGTGTGGTTTTCCCGGCGGGTATGTATTCCTGTATTCCATTCCTTTGTTGATAGTAATTTAATCACTCACCTCCATTACAGTCTGTACTCCTACAGTGAGTGCCATCCTAGGCACCTTGGTCATGTCATTGTCGAAGAATCGAGAATTGGCTATGATGGTATCATATGCGAGTGTCTTGACACGGGTTCTCGACTTCAGGCTGGAGCCAGGCTCGTTGAATGCAATGTGGCCATCCGGTCCAATGCCACCGAGGAAGAGCTCGATGCCACCGGCCCGCTTGATCTTCTCCTCGTAGGCAATGCATTCAGACTCTAGGTCCTGCGCGTTGCCGTTCAGGATGTTGATGTTCTCAGGGTCTACGTCGACGTGGGAGAAGAAGTGCTTGTACATAAAGCTGTGGTAGCTCTGCGGGTGCTCGCGCGGTATGCCGACATATTCGTCCTGCGTAAGCGTGATTTAGTTAGCTAATTGCTATCTTTATGTTCCTTGCGAGTGGGATCTCTGTATCACGATCGATCACGGTAGATGAAAAATCCACGGCCGGAAATATGCAAGGGAGCGGAGCGGACAGCGCTAATGCGGGATAGCGAGACATGGAAAATAAAAGCACAGCCCTTACCATATTGAAGGTGACCACATTGCGAAAGGAAATGTCGCCGGCCTTATGGCGCTCGACAAGATTCTTGTAGATCAGGACGGGACTGCTGCCGGTTGGTAGACCGAGTACGAAGGGCTTCTCGGGCGTTGGCTCGAAGGCATTGATCCTTTCTATATTTACACCATTGCCTCGACGTTAGCCATGAATGGTCCAGAGACAGTTCATGCATTACACGAGCTCAGTCACCAAACAACCAAGCATACTGGGGAAAGCTGGGCAGAGCTAACCGATTATGTAGTCTGAAATATATTTGGAGGCGGTCTGCGGGTCCTCCCTGATGATTAGTCTCCTGGGCAGACAGTCAGCATGCGCCACCATTCCTCTATGCCGGGTCGGTATGGGTCACAGCATACATGGTGGATTGATAGTCTCGTCTAGTATTGACCCAGTTGGGCGTATCGGTTTGTGTGCTGGGGAGCGTTTGTGTTTCAGTTGAAGAATTGAAGAGAAAAGGCGAACTGCAGCGTCCACGGCTCCCTATTTACGCGGAACGGCGAGGGACCCTCACGTCACCACTGCGGCCACAATCTAGCTTGTTCTCTTTGTCCCTCTCCAGCCAAACACAATGGCCGCCGCCTGCCAGAGGACGAGGGCAACTCTGGTCGGTGGCATCGGTCTGTTACCGCTGTTACCCAACCGCAGCCAAACAGCACGCCGTCGGTGCGACATAGATGGCCATTGTGCTGCGACGCGGAGTTGTGAATGGCTACCGGCATGCACCTCGTGCTACCACGCGGTTATCGACCTGGAGGGGGCGATGGACGTTGCTGTTGCGACATGGCTATCGTGATCCCCTGCTAGGCATGGCATGGAAATGATGATGATGGCCGTTTCTCACTAACGGACGGAATTGCAAGCAAGGCGTTGCAGCAGGACAGATAGGGCAGGGGAGGGCAACGCAGGGCAAGTACTGGACTATCAGAGAGTGTGGCATCCAGACGGTTAGTTATCGTGGTCAGTTACTCCGTTACGAAGTATCCTCACGGCGAAGAAGGTTAGGGTTAGTGTTGGATGGATGCGAGCGAGTGGGCATGCATACGGGCGCAGGGGTTGCGGTGGTCTGTATGCGGGCGATTAGCGGTCGAAGTCGAAGAAGGCGGCGTGGATCAGCTGTCGTCGCCGATAAGAGCAGCTCGCAATTGCGGAGCAGAACAGCAGAGCAGCAGCGTCCTGTCAGGACAAGGTCACGCCGTTGATCGATGATAAAGCGGCTGTGGGCACGATGGTTGGGTTACATCTCCGGCGTTCTAGTGCCCGCCTGGCCGTCCACCCTGGCACGCAACTTGGCTCGATGAGGCTGGTGGTTCACTTCCAGCTCCGGCCAAGCAGAAGGCCTTCTTTTAACCTAGCCGTCTAGCCCGCTCGCAGCCACCCACCGGCAAGCCTGCCCCGGCCATGTCTCTTCCAAGCCTGGTGGCCCTCGAGTCCCAAGCACCCACGCACCCTCGCACCCTAAGCACCCGCCAAAGCTCCCCAAGCTCCCCGTGTTTGCTGACCCTGACCGCCCCGGGATGCTGCTTGCTTGGGTCCTGCTTGGGGCCTCTGTTTGGGTGCTGCGTGCCTCAGTACGGGGGGCCATGCTCACTGTGCTCACGGCGTTGCTCGCCCGCAGCCAGTGAGATCCAACGTGGCGGCCTCGTTGATAAGCCCCAAGCCTAGGGCCAACGCCTTCGCGCGTTCTTGCTGGCCGTTTCGCGTGCATCCTCGAGCGCTCTACAGGAAGGATTTGGCTTCCTGGGATGCCAATGCGGTCCTCTGGTGTCGCGTGCATGAGTTGCCAGCCCGTGGTGTGGAGGCAATCCGAGCGAGTTTACGGCTTAGGCTCGAAATCTAGAGGATAAGGTAAATTTGGACCCTGAGCTTCTCTTCCTCCTATAATTATTGCATGGCCCTGCCTTTCATCGTCTACTCCATTCGTCCTCCTTTCTTTCATCTCAAGGGCAGTATTGATTATCCCCCGCCCTGTCCAACGCCCGGCCTCGTCCCTTGGACGCTGACTGTCTCTCCAACTTGATACCTGGAATTCACCACCCAGGTGGGGATCACCGTTATCTGAGCGCCTTGACTCGTGATCCTCGGCCATTCCCCGCTCATTAATATTGCTTCCACCTCTAAAATAGACCACCACTCCTCGCCACGCCCCAGGTCCTCTTCAATTCACTCCGCAACCATGGCCACCAACCCAACAGAACTCCCTGAATACAATGACAAGTCCGCTGCCGCCCACGAGGTCAGCGCTTCCTCGCAAACATACTCCGCAGAAGAGGCCGGTTCCATCAACCGGCCTGTGGGATGGAAATACAAGCAACTGAAGATCGGCAGAATCACGCTCCCGTGGTATGCCTCGCCGTCCGTCCAGCTGCTCATTATCTCTCTAGTCTGCTTTATGTGTCCGGGTATGTTCAATGCCCTCACTGGTTTAGGTGGTGCTGGCCGAGTCGACGCTTCTACGGCTGACAAGGCCAATGTCGCTTTGTACTCGACCTTCGCCGTTGTGGGCTTTTTCGCTGGAACCATCACCAACGTGGTGGGTATTCGATTGGCACTTGCATTTGGTGGTCTTGGCTATTCCATCTACATTGGATCCTTCTTGTCCTCCTCTGATGGATTCTCCATCTTCGCTGGTGCTCTTTTGGGTTGCTGCGCTGGTATTCTTTGGTGTGCTCAAGGTACTATCATGATGTCCTACCCACCAGAAGACGCAAAGGGCCGCTATATCTCCTGGTTTTGGATGATCTTCAATCTTGGTGCCGTCATTGGTGGCTTGGTATGCTCACAAACTCTTCACGATATCACGCAAAAGCTAACTTCTATAAATAGATCCCTCTTGGTGAGAATATCCATGTCCGAACCCACAGCACCGTCAGTAATGGAACTTACATTGGTTTCCTCGTCTTGACTATTATCGGCGCTTCCCTTGCCTTCACGCTTGTTGACGCTAAGGATGTTATTCGATCTGATGGCTCCAAGGTCATTGTTATGAAGAACCCTTCTTGGAAATCCGAACTTATTGGCCTGTGGGAGACCATTCAGAGCGATCCATACATCATTGCTCTCTTCCCCATGTTCCTTTCTTCGAATTGGTTTTACGCATACCACTTCAACGAGATTAATGCCGCATACTTTAATACCCGTACCCGTGCCTTGAACAGCGTTCTTTACTACATTATGCAGATCATTGGCGCCTACATTTTCGGATACGCCTTGGACATGGACCAATTCCGCCGTCGAACGCGTGCTAAAGCCGCCTGGGTTGCTCTCCTTGTCCTCATGATGGTCATCTGGGGTTGCGGTTATATATTCCAAAAGACCTACACTCGCGCAGATACCGCCGTTGACGGCTTTGTCAAGGATTGGGCAGATGGCGGCTACGTTGGCCCCATGTTCTTATACATGTTCTACGGATTCTCCGATGCTGCATGGCAGACATGCGTTTACTGGTAAGTTACCCTCAAACCACTTACATAGTCTATGAACGGAAACTAATATTCTACTAGGTTCATGGGTGCATTGACAAATAACAGCCGAAAGCTCGCCAACTTCGCTGGTTTCTATAAGGGCATCCAATCCGCTGGTTCTGCTATCACTTGGCGATTGGATGACCTGAAGACCCCATACATGACCATGTTCGGCTCTACTTGGGGACTGCTCATCGGAAGCTTGTTCATCGGCCTGCCCGTCATCCTCTGGAAAGTCGAAGACCACGTTGCTCTCGAGAAGGACGTTGCCTTCGCCGAAACGACCGTCGAGGAAGTTGCCGCCGTGCCGCAACACATCCCAGCGGGCGTTCCCCTTCCAGCGGAGAAGAACTAAGCTTCCCTTCCCCTAATAATCCAAATATCCCGTCTTTTTCTTTTCTTGTACCTAACGAATGGGAAAAAGGGAACCACATTTTGCGTCATGACGAAATTCTGGGCTCCCCGATGTGTGGAAAATGGATAGTTCCACCCAGTCTTGTCTAACCTTTTTTGTCGATACGAATCTTTTTATTAGGGGTTGGAGATCTCCCTCTGTGTGATACCTCTTTCCTAAAGCTCACTTATTTAGAGTTGGCTTTTTTCTTCTTCGTTTTACGGATGATGTGGACTGGGTGAATGACTTTGTTAAGGCGTTATGAGCTTTTTATTAAAAGCGCATGAATAGCTACGTAGCGGGGCGTTTTTTTGCATTAGTTTAGCCAGTTATCCAAAGTCGATTAAAGATGACGAGAAATTCATCTTGAATATAATAGTTTTTGGAGAGAGATATTGCGTTCTTTTTTTCATTGATCATGTTTTGAATACATGCGTCACTGGAGATGTTCAATTTGTCTTGTTGCTTTAACCAACTAACAGGTGCAACATCCATTTTGTCTAACAAACCACAAACTCTTTTCCTTTGGGAAGTACCTATACTTGGTACTCTCTAACTTGGCTATGTTTGGAAGAAGGTAACTACCGATACCGAGGAGAAGAGAACAAAAAATCTATGAAGTAGACTACAGTACCAAGCAAGCTACAACTGTGTACCTAGCTATCATGCACCCCAACATCCACCATCACCATCTAGATTCTAGAAACGTGGATCTGGTGACTAAGTGGAGCTATATGATGGGAAGATAAGAGAGACCCACAGAGCTATTTTCCACACCGTAGGATTCGGTACCTTGACTCAAGTAGTTGGGAAATTGTACGAGGAACCGGTGTTCGGATGGGAAAGGGTGGGTTAAGCTTGTTTTGTAAGGTACGCCGGTACCGGTACCTAGGCTCTGGTCTTTGGAGAAAGATGGAGAGAGGCGAGAGCGAATTAGGTGGTGTGTAAATAGTAATCGTAATCGTAATCGTAATCGTGATTGTGGTTTGTACGCGGACTTTCGTACGGAGTACTGAGAGTCATGATTATTTGGATGGCTTCGGATGAGAAGGAAATATCACATGATTGATGAGAGAGCTAGATCTCGTGCGAGGTGGGAGTACGATGGTTAGTCATTATCGCCACTCTATTGTAAGTAAGTTTATGATTAGGAAGAATTCCATTCCTTCTGTCTGCATTCCTTAGATAGTATACTCTTACGTAGTTACGAGGTATTAGATGTCAGGCCAGCACATGATTTGCAAAATGAAGGAAGGTTAATCGATAAGCAAGAGCGGCGATAACTCGTGCCCCTTCCCTTCCTTGTTACCGTTCATCCCATCCCCCGCTTTCCAAGACTCTCGCTCGTGTGGGTTTGTATGCATGATTTCCCACGAGGGTGTTAAGCTTCGTATCCGATGGTCCCCGAGTATATACATGGACAAACGAGAACGAAACATGCGCCATGAACGCCTTTCGTGACTCTCGGTTGCAACGTGGAAGCACGAACGAACCACACGCCCAGACCACCCTCCTTGTTACTTGCTTGCTTGCTTGAACAGTGGGGAGCATTGTTCAGTTACTCCCGGGTCGTTGAAAAGACCAAGCTTTTGTTGGCGCGAATATGCCATCTTAGCTGCGTTTTGTGGATAATGGTGGGTGGTGCAGGTAAGCCTTATCTAACCAGCGCCAGGCGTTTTTGTGGCGTCTGGCTTTGTCCCACGCCCTACACGCCTTACACATCTGTTAGTCAATTAGGCGAACGAAACATGAGACGGAAGCGGTTATGTTTCAGTGGAATGTGGTGTTCGTATTTCTTGGGGGTTTCCGGGAATGGTGCCTTTGCCGCGGTGGGTTGGATGGACTTGACTGGACCGAGTCTGGCCTTGTGGGTTGGGTGGGAGAGAAATGATAGGTAAGAGAATGACATTAGATGGATTTGTTTGCTTGGAGATACATGAGGCTTTCTAGATTCCAGGGTCAGGCGATGGTCTTATTCGTTGCTTGTCTCGCCTTGGCCCGCTGCTGTGACATGCAAATGGACATTATGCTCCACGGGTTTACTAAGCGTTACACGCGGAGGAGCGCGTCTGCATATTGTGTTTCTGTTTCAAGAAACGACGTTTCGGCGATGCGCTCTATTAGGAGAATGATGATGTGGTCATATTATACTCAATCCTCCGTACATAACACAACCATGGTTTGCCAGATGTACGTGATTCCAGGGTAGTAGCGACGCCAGCAGCGTGGTTGCGAAGGTATCGGAGAGAAAAATCGAGGCAAAGTCGACCGGGCCATGATCATGTTAGCACGCAGCTCCACCAGCCACCGGCACCACCAAGCATTGCCCTGCAATGGAGTGGAGATCGCCCTGGGCCGACACGTCGAGATCTCGGTCGTCGTCAGGGGTATGCGGTGGAGAGCGCATGGCTTTTCTGCCTTTTGCAGCGCTGGCGGGGCGGGGAGCAGCAGAGCACACACTCCCGACCGACGCCATCCATCGTCGTCCCCGCCGTTGCGTCCGCGGAACCCAAGTCGGCGACGGTGGGAGTGGGAGCAAAGAATAACTACATACGTACATAGCAGCACAATTAGGTAGGTGGTGCTCTTGTAGTTACTCGACTATAAGGTAGTGCAGTGGAGTAGAGTGCACCACAGCTGGTGGCTATTGTAACGGCGGCATTGCAGCCCATCGGCGTGGAGGTAGGTATTGTAAGATAGGCACAATAACACTCCGGGTTGTAGGCAGTTCTGCGCGTGTGCCTGACGATTTCTCCTGCCTGCCTGTCGCTGCTTAATTGCTTGGTGTTCCCCTTTCCCCCTCCCCCTCACCACTACCACCACCACCAACCCCAAGC
>AJFL01000269.1:0-47722 GCA_000467735.1 Rhytidhysteron rufulum CBS 306.38
TGCTAAGCTTACTTAAGCTCTTGGTATGCGAAGGCAGAAGGCGTCTAAAGCTGTTTGCTGGGCAGACTTAACCCTTGTGACTGAGCGTTGTCATTGGAGGGGTGTGCCCAGATACTTTTAAAAGGCACCTCCGTAGAGCTTCCTTAACCACCGCAAGCCGAGTCCCGAACGCATGATTGAAGATGTTGCGGAGTCGACGCCGGAACTCCGCCATCTCATTTTCCTCGCAAATCCAGAATCTCTTGATGATATGCGATTCCCATGTTAATTCGTCGTCGGTCTCTCTGCGCCAGTGTCCATAAAGCCAGACGCTGGCTCCATCAATAGTAGCGGAGAAATGAGCCGTGTCTGCTATGGTAAAGTCGTGTGTACCAGTTTCACGAAAGAATTCGTGCAGACCGTGAGATATGGCAGTTCCGCATCTAGCAGCCTGTAAACCTGCGTTAAATGGGTGTTGTTGGCTGCATTGATCTTCCATTCGACCGTAAAAAAAGGAAAGTATAAACCAGGACACACTCCGGCGTAGGATGCCACAAGATTATGGTTTAACGTTCGCTCCTCTGCGCTAGAGAAAATCACTCTATCCTGCTGACGATAGCCATAATGTAACATCCGGACGTGGGTGGGTAGGGGCTTTTATGCATTCCATGACTTCAACAAGGATCGAATCATCGTGACAGCACGCTGGCTTTGGGACGCAGCCTTGGATGAAGTCGTTGTCGGAAAGCTCTTGGTATGAGACATGCGGATTAGGCGGGGCGAAGAGCTCATGGTAGATGGCCCTGATGGCGCTGCTTTCCCTTGAATTCCAGACTTCCCTCCAGCGCGCGGCGACGTTTGTAGCGCGAGGCGATCGCGGCTCGTCGCCATACGGTTCTGTAGTGTTTATGGTGGCGACCAAGGCATTAAGGTGTGCGGGAAATGGTATGTCGCGTAGAGAATGGACATTGATGTCGTATAATGCCAACCTCTTGTTGATCTCAAGCGGAGTGGCGGAGGTAGATGCCTTGGTCGATTTGCTTGTCATGCTCTCCTCAGAAAGCGAGGGCGTGAGGGAGCGTGAGGAAGACTGAGCATATCGGTCGAGCTTGCGGAGGCTGTAATGGGTCAGTGGGTGCGTCTCGGAGTGAATGATGTGCGATTGGGGCTCAGGCGGCGACGTTTCGTGAGGTCTTCAACCTCGCCTTGGAGCTTGTTGGAGGCTCGCTTTTGGGCCATTCGTGTTGGTTTCGGGTATGACGATATTGAGAGATGTAGGGTAGCCGTTGATGATGGGGTCGACGAGTTGTGATGTCAATGTCAAGCAAGCAAGCACCTCGTTATCGATAACACACTTCCACCAATCAAAAAGGATATCCTTCATAAGCTCAAGATTCACATATATTCAAAACCACTATCAAACAACCACACCTGGGCACCCCCTCTCAATGATACGTATTCTTCTCCGCAAACTCATCATTCTCCAAAAACACCTCAATCCTCTCATCCATCTTATGTCCAATATCATTACAGCAAACACAAGCCAGCACCGCCAAAACCCCAAAGCTCAAACTCGATAATGCAGTCACCCTCAACGCATGCACATACGCTTGTTGATATGCAGCACCAGCAGCTCGGGTAATTTCGGTCGTGATACCGGGGACTTTGGAGAGGGTTGAGGTGCCTAGGGGGAGTGCTTCGAGGAGGGCCGGGAGGGAGGTTTGGGGGAGGCCGAGGGATGAAACGGCGATTGGGACCAGTCGTGTCGTCCATGTCATGAGCGTGTTGGAGACTGTGAAGGTTAGTTTGGGGGGCTTGAAGGGAGGTGGGAATACGTACGTATGGTGCTATAAACACTGACAGCGACAGCACCACCAGCGAATCTAGAAACACCAGCCAAACCACCCGAAACCCCCAATTCAACCTGAGGGACGCCGAACTGGATGAAAGTGATCGATAACATCTGCGCCCAACCATATCCGACCTGGGAAAGGCATGAGAAAACCATCATCATGGCTTTTCGCTCGGGGGTTCCTAGACCGAGGAGCGCGCCGAAGAATACCATCATAGCTACCGAGCCGGTTAAGGTCCATTTCCAGTGTCCGATTGGGGTGCCGAAGAGCATTAGAAGGATTTCTCCGAGGATGAGACCCAGGTTCGCGGGGAGGGTCATGAGCAGGGTTTCGCTAAGGGTGGTTTCTTCTGTTGTGAAGAGAGTGGCGATTTGGGTTGGGTATACGATGTTGATCCTGGGATTAAGTTGAGTTAGTCTACGCTTGAACCAATGAGTCGATGTTTCCAAGTCCTCCTAAGAATCTTCGAGTGCATTGGCCATGAATAGCCATGCTACTGAAAGGCAATTGGAAAGAAGTGATGAGAACGGTGCACGAAATCGAGTTCTACGTACATATACTGTGCTAGTTAGTGAGACCCTGGATAGAGGATAGACATACTTACATAAAACATAGTGACAACGAATCCAACGATAAAAGGGAAAGTAAATTCTCTACCCTTATCCTTCGTAAAAACTGCATAAAGCTGTAAGCCGACATTCTCCCATGGAAGCAGACAATATCTTACTACGAGTAGGAGTCAACGGCTGCTTCAAATTCGGCGCATAATGTTCATAGAAACAAAAGCCAATCAAAGTAACAAACCCAGAGACCAAAAGACCAATAACCTTTGGACTCTTCGACGGCAGGATCTGTGTATACACAATCCCAACCAATATCAAAGTGGAGCTGAGTGTGAAGAGGATCCCACCGATATAATCCAACTCTTTCAAAGCTCGTTTGAAAGGAAGTCCGCGAGGGTGTGCGGGAGGGAAGTAGAGGAAGCAAAGTCCAACGACTGATAGAAAGGCACCGATGGTAGGGGCGTAGAATAGCCATCTCCAAGTTCCATTGTTAACGGAATATCTCGCGGCGATAGGTCTTTGTATCCGTTAGATAAGCATGCAAGTAGCAGGGTCCTTATACTGACCCAATGACCACGGCAATCCATGTACCCAGATCCGCAATTGTGATGGATATGTGCCTCCATTTGTTTGGGAGCAGTTCGGGCTACAGGGAAATTAGAATTGAAAGGGTTTGTGCAGATGTTGGACTAACTAGTGCGAAGGCTGCCAGCTACTCGGAAAGTTAGAAAAATGATGGGTAACGTAGAGATCAGAGACTTGCCTGCGCATTCCCAGCTCCAAAGCCTATCAAAGCGAAGCCAGCAATCATAGTAGTTCCATTCTTTGCCAGCCCACCCATCAAGTGGCCAACGAAAAGTAGAACGTTTCCAAAGATGAGAAACCAGCGACGACCGAAGAGATCCGAATTAGCCCCACAGATCATGAAAGCTATAGCATCGCATATGGTATATAAAGATGTGAACCAAACGCCTGCAGAGGGGTTCCCGAGCTCAGTAGCGACTTGTGTAGCGATGACACCGATGGCGGGGACAATCCAGAAGGAGACCTGGGTATGTTAGAAGAGGTTGATGGAGCTATCGACCCCAAACGTACGCCATATGCAGAAGCCAGGATAGTGACGACAATCCATGTTTTGGTCGTCACTACATAATCTTCATCGTTCACTGGATATGTATTCCCGACACCTGGTTCTGAATCAGCCGGCGAGACATTGCTCTTCTCAATATGCTCAACGGTGTTCTCTTTCTGATCCATGGTGAGAAGGAGTTACTAAGCAAAAGAAAGATTAGAATTAGAGTTTCGAGATAGGAGGAGGGTGGAGCATACCCCGGATTATGTATGACCTTGAAGTCCTTGCCCGGAACCCAAGAACCAGGTCATCACTGTCACATAACGCCTCTATCCCACCGCCCTAAACCTGCAACGAGAAAACCCAAGCGACAGATTACTTGCTATAAGGGCCCGTTAGTGTTTTCGCGAAAGCTTAACCTTGCACCTCATGCATTATCAGATAAGTCTGTGGAGTACCCCGCAAAAATCCCATCTGGATGTGGAATAGTGGATTGTCCAAACCCCAGATATCACTGCAGTAAATGGTGGAGTCTTCGCGGAGTCTCGGGGTGGTTGTCTGTTGATGGTTTTCCTGGGTAGGGAAAGGTCGGAAAACGAAAGCCGCAGTCACGTGTGCTCTGACTACTGCAATGAATCATTACGTAGAACTTGATGAGCACTCGCCATTTCTTGAGAATAAGAGATCCTCCATCCTGGTCACATATATTTCGTCCCTGCTTAAGCTGAACCTGAAAGCCGGTGTGGCCTAGTCGTATAAAGAGAATGACCCGGTAGCCTGGATATAGGCGTGAAACCGTACAAGTCCCTTGTCAACCTCGACAGTTGCAAATATTACAGGTAGTTACAGATTTTTGCTCTTTCGACCTCGGGTTTGCAATTCATTTGATTCTTTTGGCAAGGTTCACGCGTTCGATAAAGGATTAGTAGCATTTATTCCTTAAACAAAACAAACGCAACGCAACTTATCTTGAGCATCATCTTCAATATCATAAAGAAACAAATCTCGGTCCATTCAACTTACAAGAAAATATAGTGTAGTTCATCACACGTTTTGGAGTCCAACAACTCTCGTTCCAATTTACCCAAAGCTAACCACCTCCAACCGGCACGCCCATAGTCAACAATCCTCCCCAATTACCAACGGCTCCAGCAAGATTGTTCGCCTTCTTCTTCCTTTCTCTGCTCCTCTCTTCCCGTGCGAATGCGCATACTGCGGTCAGAATAACCAGTCCACAGTATTCCTGGTCGCTCGCCAATTCTGGCTTATAGACTTCCAACATTCCAAACTCGCTGATACCCGACGCTGCACCAGCGAACCTCGCAACAGTCTCTCCAGATCCTTCCTCAATGAGCTTGAGCCGTCGATCTGAGCTTGTGTGTCCTCCCAATGCTTCCAAGTCATGCTGCCAACGCATCGAGGGTCGGTTGGGAACTTGTAGGACGTAGGATGCCTTGTTCATGTTATATGTCCCTCCATCTCTCTCTAACTTAACATCGGTACCGTACGAGTCGAATCGAGTCTGTAGGAACTTGCCCGCTACGACTTGGATGAGGCAATGTCCGACGACATCGGATTGGGTTTGATACGTGGAGTTGATGGAACGGTGGATGGCAACCTCGATGGTATCGCGAAAAGATTTCGGCTTGTTCAAAGTAATGGAGTAGGTATGGTAGTTTGCAGGCGTGGCGGTTACGTTCAGCTTGCCAGAAAGGTTCTGAGCGATGTGGTAGGTGACGATTGGGTCTTGTGGAGCCTGACTATGCGATTTGGACTTTTTGAAGAGACCCATGGTGAGATTTTAGATTGAAATTCGGATAAGTATGAAGTTGAAGATAACTGCAATGCTATTCAGCTAGGATGGAAAGGTATAAGATGATGATGATATAAATATTGGCAGCGGCAAAGGTAGTCATATAAGAAGTCGACGGCGGTCATGGTGATACAGGGAGCCAGGGTCGAGATTGGTGTTGCGGGCGTGACGCAAAGATGGGTCAGCGAGCAAGGTTTGTGTCTTGTTCTTGAGGCTGGAGAATTCGCAGTTCGTTGCCGCATTCGCGCACGCGAGGGCGAGTTGTCCGTATGAAGTCATAAGAAGCTTAGACCAAGCCATCGGCGCTAACTCGAAAAGTGGTCCCATCGGACATTTCGTCAGCCTTGGCAGCGCCCTCTCCAGTGTGAAGGAGATGTTTGCATTTAGCCAGATGGAGGTATCAAGTACGAACATCTTACTCAAAAACGCCTCGCTTCAATATTCCAGCGCAGGGTCAGGTCACGCATGCATAGCCAGGAACGGACACATAAGCTTTCGACGCATGTAAGTCAAGCATCTTACGTTTCTATTAGCCTAACAGCTACCCGGAGTGGGCGCTGATCTCATTAAAGTAGGCTTCACTCAACCTTAATTCCAATAACAAAAGTTCATTGTCCTCGTGCGCAAAGGGACCCCAAAACCAAACGCTGATAGAATGGTATCTTTCCTAACGCCATTGACTCCGCCACGCAAAACAATCATCGAAGCATGCTTCTAAGCTTACGCCTTCTCTCTTTCCGTGCCACTGGCTTTGCCCTCGCCGTTTGTTCTTGGCGTGCTCTTTTCTCTCTGCCGTGATTTCTGGGTCGTCCTCCGCCTAGGCTTTACATGTGTATACACATCGTTGAAGTTCATCGAGATGGCAACCCATTTGTCCAAGTCCTTCTCGTACAAGAGGTTCCCTAGAAGAATCTCGAGTCGGGTTCGGAAGTCTTTTATCAAACTCGTGAGGCGTATCCGTAGCGCCGGAAGAACATTCTCTTCGTGACCGCCGGTAGGTTGTAGCTGGAGCAAAGCTGGAAGGGGAGAATCGACTTCTCTTGTTCGCGACCTTCGGTGATGTCGTGACGTAAATAGATCTGGCGTTGCGGCTTCTGAGCCCAGGGTGTCCTTTTCGGATAACCCCCATCTGCCTTCAGCAGTCCGCGTCTCAATCTTGGCAGCCTGCTCTTGACGTCGAGCGTACTCTGCAACCGAAAATGACCAAAGGCCGTCCACCGCATCTTTATATGCCAACATGATCTTGAGCAGCTCGTGCAGCTGGCTTGTATAGTCTACGCTTTGGCTTCCAAGAAGGCCTTTCCGCGTGATGTTGTTGAGATAATTGGCGTGTGCTTGGATTAAGTCGTCCAAAGTGCTTTCGGGTTTATGCAAAGCTTCTTGCAACTCGTTCCAGGATGATTCAATAACATCGAAGAGAATGTAGTATTGAAGTTGGTTGACGAAGTGAATCATCTCCGCGATGGCACATCGCGCCTTCTTCCAATCTGCACCGACTTTGTCAGAGACAGCTCCTAGGACACCACGCGCACCGGTCATGCAACGGCGCCAGGTTGAACCCAGAGCAAACTCGACACGCTTGACTCTCCACAAGAAATTGAACACTTTTAGGTATTGCTTTGAGCCGAACGGGGTTACGATGACATCAACGGGTGCATCAATTTTGTACTCCAGGGTAAACACATCCCAGCCGATCTCACCATGAGACAGCTCCAGCATACGAGCATCGAGCCGGCGAAGGACATCGGGAGAATCGAATTGAGCGTTAGAGTTTCGGACTGCGTGTTCAAGTTGAGCAGTCAGTGTGTGACGATATTGACTATTTGCGGGCCGGTCGAGGTTTGAAGAAAGCGATTCCATGAGGATGGCGATAAAATCGCCTGCGCCTAGTAGGATGTATTTCTTCAAGGCCTCAAGATGCTCGAACAGCTTGAACTTGTTGGCCATGAGATCGATGAGACGAGCCATGGTAGTCTTGTAAGCATCGCCAATGGATTGCTCCAAATTCGCCGTGTCACCATATCGTAGCTCCTTGGATGCTTCTTTCGAGTACGTATCCACCCATGACGCTTCACCGCAACCGTAGCGAATAAAGTTCAGACTCTTCCCGATCAAGAACACCTTGTTTGCGAATTCCTCGTTGATGATGGTTGGTATCATGCGCTCGTTCAATGTGTACTTGTCTTCCCACACGCTCGTTGCGCCGCCCTTGCTTTCTTTCGTCTCGTCCGGGACATTACTTTTTTGTTCCGACACGAAAAACTCGCCGAATGGATCCGCTAGCTCACCATCGTATATCCATTGGCGCAACATATCGTAAAACGGGCGTGTGACATGAGTTAAAAGTCGTTCAGCAAAAGCTTCGACAAAAGGATCGCCATGCGACAAGGAAAATGAATGTATCAAGGATATGAGTTCTCCTCCTTTCTTGCCTGCTTCTTGTTAGCGAACGTAAATGCAAAGCCATTGTGGCTAACCTTTTGATTCTTCGACCATCAAGCTCATCAAACGTAACCCCATTGTAGCTTCTCGAGTCCAGATGACGCATCGTTTGAGGGTCACGCCGGCTTTACCGAGACCATGATGAGGGAGGTTCTCGTCCAGCATGGCCAGCGCCCGTCTCGTCTGCCCTTCCAATGTTGCTACTAAGCCCAGGTATGACCGCAATTCCCTTCCCAGTGCCGACCGGAAGCTTTGTCCCACCAAACCCCCTTCGGATGTTTCCACAAACTCGGACAGGCCGCGGTACAATAGCGAAGGTTCTGCAAGGGAGTGCAATAGGCTTATGAGAGGAGCTGGAAGCGTGTTCGGAAGCTTCAATATCGCCGACGAGGGAAACGTGAAGTTTGTAGACGAAAGACCTTGGAGCGTGAAGGGCAAATCCCGCAATAGTGCTGACTCTGATGGGTCCATTGGCGCCTTGGTCTGCTCTGCCGACGATTCTTCGCCATCCGCATCCTCTTTTGTACTCTCCTGTGTTTTCTTTTCCCTCCTTCTCTCGGGTTTTTCGGCTGGCGGAGGGGGCGCTGGGGCCTTTGGCGAGCCGTCGTTCACAGGAATCTGAGAGAGACCCGGGCGCGAGAATGCATCGTTGAATACATGGTTATCATGGTGGTGATGCGGATGATGGTGTTTCGTTGGGGTCGTTGGAAGCTCCCTGTGGTGGTGAACCTCCTCCGCCGGTAGAGGCGCATTGGTATCGTCGGAAAGTTGATGTAGAAAATATAGCATGGACCATTTTTGGTTCAAGACGGGTTGCGTTACGAGTTTAGAGTAGAGATTGCGAAATTTGATAGCTTTCTGGGCATCATCGTTGCCATTTAGCACTGGAAAATGTATCAGCACTCGAAAAGGATCGGCCTGTGGGTAGCATGCCTCTTACATTTTGTTTCAATCAGCCCTGCGACATGGTCCAAGTCTGGCACCACAGCGGGTTCGCCTGCACTACCAAGTCGTTAGCAGCGGTCTCTTCCTGGGGGTTGGAGTATTTACCTGGTTATGCTATCGTATGCAAAATCAAAAGCATCTTCAAAGCGCTGATCTGCTTCTACGTCGTCTTCGTCTGGGTAGGTTGGGAGCATACGATTGAGAAGCTCCGTCAACGCGTGCTCGACGCGTTCTTCGTTTGTTTTGGACATGGCGGGTGTCTTGTCACATAATTGAAGGAATCTCGCTGCAACCGACGCGTACCCCACTGTGACAGAGGTTGGTGTTGTTCTCTGGACATCGCTCGGCAATCGCCGGTTGGTGGGGAAAGGCGCAGGTGTGACGCCAGTTGTCTTAGTCAGCGCTCCCGTCTTCTCTTCATCCGTCCAGAAGTACTCTGCACCCATCGCCGTATTGAGAGAGATGGCCAACAAAACCACAGCGATCAAGATGCTGAAAAATTCATTATACCCAGACCAAGCTTTGCTCTAGTCAACGTCCAGAATTTGAATACTATATCAGAAATGTGTACCTGCAGAAAACTAACCTCAAGATGGACTTCTATTGAAGGGTCGTCAACTTGATCCTGGGCTGCAGCCCAGCATATTTACTACTACTTCTGTTCACAAGACACTCTTCATTATGCCAAAGCCTTGAAAGGTCGTCAAACTACGGACCTTTCTATTTTACTACTCCGTTTTACAAAGGCGTCAAACTACGGGCCACTATATATTTTACTTTTTCCACTTCTTCTTCTTTGTCACTCATCACAGTTCTCAGCTCTCTTCCTTATCATCGAGCTTCTGCCCGTTCTTAACCCTTCTATGTAACTTCTCTCATAGAAACACCTCCATTCCCTTTCACGACACACTTCTCATCACCCTCCTCTTGGTCATCGTCGAGGTTTTACTCCAGATAGGGTTTTACATTTGGAAAACGTCAAACTGGACTTTTCCTGGTCAACTATATTTTGCTTCTTTCTATTCACCTGACACTCTTCACCACACCTCTCCTCTTTGTTATCGAGGTTTGACCTGTTCACTCTCAATCATTCTGCGTAATCTCTGGTATGTAAGCCCCTCTCCACACATGAATCTTTTTTTCGATTCTTCTTTCCTTTCCTACACTTCACTTTGACTCCACTCTTCTCTTCTTTTGCCTGTCTGAGCCACCGCTATCTCGTACTCATTTACTTCTCGTATCCATTTGCCCACAGTGCCTCTACACCACTCACCACAGGGTTAACCTGAAACTTCATACTCACTAGTCAAGCCATCCAGATACATCGCCCTTTGACGTTAAGACTATGGACTGGCCTCAGGACCCTGTGTTTGTTAACCTCGATGAGGCTCTCCCTATGTCTCCTGGAAGTTATTTCACCGCTCTCGATCGCGCCGATGTCGACTTCGAAACAGATATTCCGTCTCCTCCAGATGCTCCTCCAAATTCATACGCCAGTACAGAAGATATTTTGATGGCTAATGCAACAACAACCGACCCTGACGAATGGGAACAACTACAGGTTGCTCTGAACACACATACTTCTACTCATGAATTACGTCAAGTATCCGCAACCGATTCGTTAGGTTCTTGCTCTTCCGTCCACGAACCCCGTAATTCTGAAGCACATATTAGCATCGAGAATTGCTCATCTCTGCATGGGGAAGATGGTAGTAAAAACCAAGTTCCTATCACTAATACTCCGGCATCTTTATTCTCAATAAATAGGTCGGAGATGAGTGAACATGGATTAGCCCCAGTTTGTTCGGGCCCGAATTGCGAAGAGACACAACCTGAGCCGTCCGAGCCCGAATCTGAGGAGGACGATCCATTTGACATTAGGTATGAAAAGCTTGAACCTGGAACTTTTAGGTAAAATACCTCTATTACACCGCCGTCAGCCTTTTCTAACAAGACATAGGTTCCCATTCAAGATGCGATTCTCCATCAAGTGCGGTAAAGATTTGAAAGAATACATGATCTACAAAGAGGTTTTGTGTGACCATAGCCCAAAGATGAAAGAGGCTTGTGCCAAGGGCGACAATGTGCGTGAAGCATTCCAAGAAGCTACCGAGATCCGAAAAAAGCTCAAGAAAGAGCTCACCGAAGATGATGAAGATGAAGTGAGTATTACCCTCCATAAGCTGCCGTATAAGCTAACTGTAGTTGCAATTTCAGACAAGCCGAGTTCTCAATATCTTGACAAAGATCTGGCAAGGATACCCACTCCCATCAGAACGGGACGCCATTCAGACCATAATGATCCATGCAACGAATGAGGAAATCCAAAATTCAAGAAATCTTATTAATACCAGGACTACACCCAGGCAACTCCCTGGCCCGCAGGACGTCATGAAGCGCTTAGTTCTTCTGAGGCCAGCGTCGCTCCGTAATATGGCCGGTAAGATCTATGAAGAGCTTTGTGAAATCAGGGACCGCATTGATGAGAAGGTCCTACATAACATCGATGTAGCGGCGGCCCATGACATGCTCATTTTACAGAACTATTCACCCAGAGCTGTGGAACTACTGATAACCTGGATCTACACGCAAAAGTTAACGTACGAAACAGCGGCAGATGTATGCCGTCTTTATAACGTGGCATGGAAGCTGGAAATGTTCGAACTGTCAAATGCGTGCCTACGATTCCTCATCTTCGAGGTTTTTCACCAAGCTGAACGGTTACGCGATGCCATACCCGGAAACTCCGAGACTTCTGACGCCAAATCGGACGATGTAATTCGAACAATTATATCATTCTCTTCTGGGGGGTCTCCCATGGCTCTACTATTCCGAAAGTTGGTTGTTGAGGTAGTAACGTGGGTGGGAGACTTCGACGCTTTCCCTAAGATAAAAGAGTATCTTGATAAGGATACATCAATCGAGCTAGTCAAAGTTCTGATGAGTCCGAGCGGTCAACTCAAATCATCCTCACCCAGCTCAGTCTTGCATGAAAGCCTCAACGCCATCTATTTTGAGGCTATCGACAAGCAAGAGAACCCAGTTCAAGACCTGACAGAGTAGTTGTCGCCAACATTGGAGTTGGCTGAGCGAAGGTATCAGGTGCCAAGGAAAATATGGGGGGTTTCTTTTCTTTTCTTTCCTCTTTTCCTTCTGATTACTTTGCGAGTTTCCTATATCCTTGCAAACGGGATGGCTTGTTACCGTGACATATTCTGCATTTTCCTTTTTTTCTTTCTATTTCTATCACATCTGGTGAACTGGTTCCAAACAACATGATCTAAAGTATCTAACTCACTTTCAATGACATATTAATATCACGATATCACTCTATCCTCACTGCTAGTATTTGGTGTCTACATAATTGGATTTTTCATCATACCTTTAATTAGTAAGATGGAAATATCGATTATATGACTCTTGAAAACTAAGTATATTCCCTTCGCCACATAGATCAAAAGTCAAAGCATATTGGGGCCAGTATCTATGAGTCGTATGGTATATAACACAAAGGCCTTAAATTCTCTACTCACGAGGGGCCCATTTCAATACATTAACATAAAACATACTCTAGTTACCTTCATAACACTTCTTAAATGCATCCAAATGACCACGGGTCCCATAAGTCGTCTACTCCCCTACCAATCAGACAGCTTTGTAAACCTAGGTATGTTCTCTTCAATGCACTGAGCGGAGTCTGAACTAAATGGACTAAAAAATTGTATGTTCTCTTGATGGTTTAGAGCAGAGCTTGATTCATATTGTGGCCCTGAATTGGCAACAACACATATCATGAGCCCCTTGGTGTAACCATGTATGATTTACGAATGTATCCTCAATTCAGTTAATCTTTTCAATTGCCGATGCGTTCTTCTCGCTATTGAGATGTCTATCTTTCATGTCTCAGTATTATACAACCAAATAGGAGATGACCAAGTCACGTGAGAGTGAAGGGTTCGGCTTCATCTCGGTAATTTTTCGTTAGTGTAAATCCTAAGTCGACATCTTGAGGGCATTTTCATCCCTTCATTCTCTTTCATGATACCATCTCAATATCAATATCCACTCGTCTCTATTTAGATAAGGAAATTGGTGTCTAGATGAGTCTTCAACTCCGCATGTCCTGCATAACGACATACTGATGAGTTTAACCCTAGCCGGTCCGCATCGGCCTGGTTGGAGCGATATTTCGTATCCGGACAAGGATCTCAACGCGGTCTTCAACTCCGAACTTGAAGTCCAATTCGCAAGATAGAATCTAAAGCTCGTCATTGTTTCTATGGGGCATTTATCTCCGTTATGATGTCGCCATCTATACAGAATAATATAAGAATGCGGCTCTCCATTCTTTTGACCGTTATCCAAGGTACCATTACCCGCATGTGAGCGTGTTCCGGGTGATCTTTTAACATGGCTTTGTTTTCGAGGTCTTGTGTCTTTTTATTCGTTTCATCCGCCATCGCGGGTGGGCCTTTCCTTAAACAAGTGGGAAATGATACTTGGGTGATTGGAAATGATTATTGGAATATCACCCAAGGACCTATCTATGCCACGAAATTGTATTACGACGGTTCAGATGCGATTGGTGATGCCGTAGGTCATTACGCTGGAATTGGTAAGTTCTCCCAATTTCAACCGATATATGATAGCTGATCAGTATTAGATGGCGAGAACAATCTTGTCTACACATCGGCAACCATCGTCGCAAACGGATCAAACTACATCGATGTAAGCTTTCAATCAGAAGAAGGTGATTTGCATTGGGTGATCTATGACGACTTATCGGGGGCCTACCAATACTTCGTCAATCGCGCACTTCCTGAACTCAGCATCTTACGCACTTTGTTCCGTTTAGACTCAACCAGATTCCCCAATGGACGAACCTATCTCAAAGATGAGCTATTACCGGATTTCTCGCTCTATGCGAATGCGACTAAAGTTCAAGACGAGACTTGGCAACTCGCGGATGGTTCTTTCATCACCAAGTATGATTGGAGCAACTATGTTCGCGAGCGTGATTTCACGGGTGTGTATGGGGAGCGGACTGGATCTTGGTATATTCATCCTTCGACTGAGTATTTCAGTGGAGATCATTTCAAGCAGACTTTGACGGTGGGTTTTGTCAACTTATATTGATTGACCTGAGACTCATGGTAATAGGTTCATCGTGAGTCGAGTACAGGAGATGCTGTTCAATTGAATGTGGTGCAGGATACCTCCCATTTCCAAGTTGGCGTTAAGACAGCTCAACCAGCCGGGAAGATCTGGGGACCTTGGCTTTGGTACTTGGTAGGTTGAACGTATCCTCTCCTAAGAACTGTATGCTAACATAGATATAGAATGACGGCTCAAAAGAAGATGCGGCCCAGAAAGCTCAAGAAGAGTTACAAAAATGGCCATACAAGTGGGTCACTGATAAGACCTATCAAAATAGAGGATCAGTCAAAGGCTCTCTTACCCTTTCAGATGGAACCCCTGCATCCGGAGCTGCTGTTTTCCTTGGGGACAACAACCTTACCACAGCTCCCCTTGCGCAAGGTTCTAACTACTATTACACAACCTACGCCGATGAAGACGGTTCTTTCTCATTCGCCAGTGTTCGTACTGGATCCTACAGTATCTACGCATGGTCGAACGGCGGAAAGATTGATCAAATCTACACCAATTTCACGAAAGGCGACATCGATATCACCGCCGACCGAGAGACCTCCCTCGGCGATCTCACATGGAACATCCCCTCAAATCACGATCTCATCTTCCAAATCGGATCCTTCGACAAAAAAGCCCTAGGCTTCAAAAACGGAGGTCCACCCTATAAACACGGCCTTGCCGCTTCCAGTCCCGCTAACTTGACCTACACAATCGGCAAGTCAGAACCCTCGGATTGGTACTATGCGCAATCGAATCTAGGTACATGGGATATTGAATTCGAGGTTCCATCTGTACCACTGAACCGAAGTGCCATTCTAAGTATCTCTTTGGCTGGATACTCTCAGAGTTCGGCATTGACGGTCAGGTTTAATGTGAACACGACTCTGGGTACGTTGAGCAAGGATAACTTAGCCAGTGATCCAGCTTTGTATCGCTCTGGGACGACGAGTGGAGAGTGGAGATTCATCCAGTACACTATTGACACGAAGCTGTTTAAGGAGGGATGGAATACGGTTAGCTTTACGTTGGATAGGTATACACAATGGAGGGGATTCTTGTGGGATACCGTTATTTTGGAATGGGCGTAATGATCGCTGATGAAAAACATAGAAGCTCGTATCAACTGAAGCATAGATAGTACAGCGTTAGCAATTACAGTGTGAGTAATTTAAATAGAAACGAGCCGAATTGATTTTCGACTGAGAACGGTTGAGATACGCACGACGAAAATGTGTGTGAAACACGAACATTTGCACTATGCCACTAATTTGATTGGCTGGCTACTGGCTAAGGAAGCATGACGGAAATGTGTGTGTAGCGCAAACATTTGCGGCATGCGATGAGATTACTTCGTTCTAGATCGTTAAGATGTATGTACCTAAAAATCCATAAGAAGTCACGAACCGAACCCGAAGCTAGTCATATCGGCAGGAAAATCGTCAATACCGAAACCCTAAAATTTGACCCCAGACAACAACATCGGGCAGCTCCCACGTGATTCAGGTCATGTGATTCCTATCTTCTGATGGTAGCAGCTGTGTCTCCTTCCTTTGTAACCTTTTTGTGAGACCTCTACCTAGGCACATATCTTATAATTCAGTAGAAAAGCATAAACTTGTGTTCTAGGGACGATAACCTCCTTCAGAATGCTACATCATAACCATTATTTGCAGCATTCACACCTTCGGATAAACCCCGGAGTTCCAGCTCCAATGTATATAATCCTCTGTCTGCACCTAGCTACCCCGTCACCCATTCAATTTTGCATACCTGAAGTGTTCTACAATGGTCTCCCAAGAAATCACAAAGCATTTCACCGAGATATCGTAAACACGAGATAAACCCGAAAAAGTTGAGATGTTTCACATTTCCCAGTTTCTAACATTGAAGCAACAAATCATTGTGATTCTATCGAAGGAGCGATAATCTTCACTATGTATATGATAAAATGTACGCTGAGATTCAGGCAACATCTCAAGCCCAATTGGTCAAAAGCCTCCCATTAATGAGCGAATCGGAAATCCATTCGCTTGTTTCCTTCATCTGTCGTCGTGGTCAAGTACTCAAGCTGTTGCTGCTCCGTCATGGCGTTCCACTTCTTGTCTCGCTGCTTGTTTCGGAGAACGTAGTATGTTTTGGTGAGGAAGTAAAGTGCAATGTTTCCGATGCAGATGCCGAGTAAGGCTTTGTTGCCTCGTTTGTATTGAGGTGAATCATCTATGGGGTATGGTTAGCCTATGGGTTTGGGGAGTCGTGGGGTTAGTAATTACATACCCTTTCGATATATATTAGCGGAAATGATACTACCTGCTTGGACAAACATGTTATAACAAGCAGCAGAAACAGTGCGAGAGCGAACGGTGTTGGAGTTTCGCGAATTCCAAGCGACTTGGATGGGATGGGCGCTTGGGTACGAGAGCAGTAATGTAGTAACCGTCCATATAATCCATCTACTGGTCTCGGCCGTGTTGGTAGAAACCAGGTATATGAGGAACGGCAAAGCCCATATTTGACCCGTCATTGCGTGTAATGTAAGTTCTCCATTGATTTCGGCAACATACGATAAAATCATCATAGTGATGATGTGTCCGGCCGTCCAAGGAATAGCAAGCAAGTTCGACTGGAAAGTATCGAATCCAAGACCCCTGAGTGATAGGGTCAGATAATTCTTCGGAGGTTCCATTGGAACCTGGAACATGAGCCCGAGAATGTATAATGGCCAAAGGTCGTAATCGGACAAACTTTTGAGGAGCAGCTTTGGAGTGATCGGTTGGCGATTATGCATGCTGCTCTTGGATGGATCATCCCGTATAACCCTGTTGACAATGACTTCTTCCTCACGTTCCGTAAACCAGCCCTTCTTTCCTCGAGACCAATTCGCCGTTTGACATGGACCGGCTGGCATTAAAACGTAGGCGAGAAGACCAACCAAAAGCGTCAATAGTCCTTCAATCAAGAATAACCATCGCCATCCTTCTTTTCCTTGAACCCCTCTCATATGCAAAAGTCCGTAAGCAAGGAAGCCGGCCAAGATGTCAGCAATACTCATGGAGGTCCAGAAAAAGGAGAGGCGTAGGGTCAATTCGTGGTGTTTATAGAAGTATGATAGATATAGAATAATCTAAAAGGTTAGCTAAGTATGAAATTGATGTGGGAAAAAATCGACTTACGTCCGGGATGAAGCCACCCTGCAATATACCAAGAAGTGACCGGCAAGCGAGGAAACTAGCACGACCTGAAAGCCAGAATTGTGAAGATGCGACAATCGACCACAGAACCAACTGGGTAGGGATCCAACGATCAGGCCCCATCCATTTACTGACAAGCTGAGATGGGAGTTCGGCACAAAGGAAGGATAGCCTGAAGACGGTCATTCCGAGGTTAAAATCTGATGATTGAATGTAAGCAAGTTTGAGACAAGCAAAGGGTTAGATTCCAACGCACCGTTGGTGGTCAGGTGCAAATCGTTCAGGAAGTTGTCCGTATTTGCCTGGTTGATATTCGCACGATCGAGCTCGAGGGCCATGAACATGACACACGCAAAAATCATGATGCGTACATCAACTTTACGAATGACGGCGTATTCCTCTTTCCATGACCATCTTGCGAGGGGGTTGAACCGATGAAGATTCTCCCAGTCGGCGCGAGGTTGATATTGTTTGGCAGTATCGGGGTTGTCAAATACGCTTGGCTACGCAATGTTAGCTTGGGCTTAGGAATTAAAAGGAAGAGTGGAATTACCTGGGTCGCAATCGCATTTTCGTCATAATTCTTCTTGGTCCTTTGAAACCAAAACCTCTTCTCCGCGTGTGGAACGCCTAGTTCAGGAACACCATCCGCAACCACCACCGTATCTGACCCCTTTTCAGGACCAGCATTCGCACCTAAGTCGCTGGTGGTTGGGGACACCGAGGCCTTGGCTCCTGGTTTACCTGTTAAGACTGTCGCCATTTCGGAGGCAGTACCTTGAACAGTGTCGGAAGTGGGATTGACGATTGTGTGCAAAACCGGGTACGTATAACCCTGTATTTATATCCAGAGTTGCATCGGATGCTGCTGGGAACGTAGGATCCAGAGCCTCGGGGCTCCGATACGCAATCAAGGAAAAATATGGCAGCATGGTACCAGAACCTTGAAGGTTCCGCCACGCAAGCACGCTCGATTCCCTTATCCGGCCAATCAGCTCCGTGTAAGCATTTTGGGTTCAGTGGCGCCCATGTTCACAGACGGCATCGAGGCTTGTGAACTTGAATTCCCACGTGTATCTAATGTAGTACCCGGTCTGAATTAAAAGAAGATTCAAAAGGCAATTGACAGAGATGGCAATTGGAGGTGTTAACGACATTAGACTGATGAATGTAAAAATTACCAACCAAGATAAGAACGGGGGAAAACAACATGAGGCACAGCATCCCGGTGTTTCATGGGTGTTTAACTCCACACCTTGAAGATGCACTCGTACCAGGGCCCGAGTGTAGGATTGCAGGTCGCACATTACTCGGGACGCATCGTTTGGGGAACTACCCAACGTCACCTTGCAGTTTATCTTGGAGTGAAATCCGGGTTCACAAGCTTACAGGCCGCATTCATAGGCAGCAAAGAATATTGTCACCGAACATTAACAATCACCAAATCTTCACTCATCGGCTCATCTGATAGTTGCCGGGCCCAGAGCCGTAGGTTGGGAAAGAGGCGTTTGGCCAAGAGGATGTTCTGTACAGGCATGTTCCATTAAAGGAACAAGAGTGGAAAGCCGATCAATGTGGTTGAAGCGATTTGAATTTGCGCCGTATGTGACGACAAAAGGATGAGGAAGCACGACATCATGCTCCACGCAAACCAATCGACCTCGGGATGGTGTCCGGGACATGGACGAATCATACTCGTCGCGTTTGACCTGGATAACTCGGTTAATCGTTCAGTCAAACAGCATGTGCAGTGACACAGCTCGATAGATGGTGCAGCTCAAACAAAAGGGTATGGGGTGCATGAGTGCCAGGGCGGAAAGACGGGGAGGAGTGAGGTCGGGGTCGGAACAACCTTTGACCTGGCCATTTCCCCCCATCGCGCAATCTAACCCCTCTCTTTCGTTTGAATTGTACTCGATTCGCTCACCACTCCAATGCCTTCACGGGTAAGAGTGCCGCTCCACGCGGGAGATGGACTCGTCGCCGTCCAACAAGCGCCCACGCTCCGTTATCAATGAATGTCTTGGAAGGTCGACAATTGGCAACCCCTCTTCAACCTTGTGGAAGCCTCCCTGCGATGATGCCATGATGGGACGCATTGCATCAAAACTCACAGAATGAGCTGTACTTTGACGGGGAAGTGCGGGGTGCTTAAATTGCTGCACCTATATAACGCCGCTGATGAGGGGTTTTGGGGAGGGTAAATAGATTCTACACCTCTAGAATATCCCAACATCAAGATACATTCATCATGACTTCTACCCAAACCGTCACTGCTGTCGAGACAAACGACGTATCTAAGCCAGCACCTATTCCAACTCGACAACCTCTGGAACTCAAGGGTGCTTTGAAGGATGTTGGATTTTTCGATGTCACTCCCGTCATCGGCCGAGAGTTCATCGATGTCAACCTGAAAGACTGGCTCCGTGCCCCGAATTCTGATGACCTACTCCGAGACCTAGCCATTACCAGTATGTACGACCATAGGATCCTTTACGACGATCACTGACCGTTTACCAGTCTCACAACGCGGAGTCGTGTTCTTCAGAAAGCAGGATGACCTCGACAATGACCTTCAGAAAGAGCTCGCTCAACGCCTTGGAGAATTATCCGGAAAACCAGAGACCTCTAAACTACACATTCACCCAGTCAGTAACTCGGGACGAAGACTTGGTGGCAAGGACGACGAGATCAGTGTCATCAGCTCCGAGCAAGCCAAAGAGCTATACAAGAACCGTTTCCTCAATTTCTCTGGGAAAAAGCAAAGCGCAAAGGAGGGATGGCACAGTGACATAACCTTCGAGCCTGTCCCTAGTGACTACGCTCTTCTCCGCTTGACTGAGCTTCCCGAGACCGGAGGTGGTGAGTATCTCTCCTCGCTGACGGAGTGGCCGTCTTACTAACGATTCATGCTCATAGACACTCTTTGGGCCTCGGGTTACGAATTGTACGACCGCTTGTCAGAGCCTTACCAAAAATTCTTCGAAGGTCTAACGGCCACTTATGCGCAACCCGGATTCGGCATCAGCGCTAAAGAAAATGGCTTCGAGCTCTACAGCAAACCACGAGGCGCACCTGAGAACATCGGCACTGATCTCACGACCATTCATCCCGTCGTACGCACCAACCCAGTCACAGGCTGGAAATCTATTTTCGGCGTGGGACACCACGTTCAGCAAATCAATGGTCTCACCCAAGAGGAGAGTGCACACGCGCTGAGCTGGTTCATCAACCTCATCGCTGATAATCATGACCTTCAAGTTCGACACCGTTGGCAGAACAAGAACGATCTCGGTGCGTAGCTCATTTCAGGCTTAGACCACGCTTTCGCTAACCCTAACTATAGCCATCTGGGATAACCGTAGCGTCCTTCACACTGCAACCTATGACTACCAAGGTCTCGGACCACGAACTGGGCAACGTGCGGTGAGCCTTGGAGAGAGGCCTTATTTCGACCCGAGAAGCAAATCCCGTCGTGAAGCTTTGGGTCAGAAGGATTTGAAATGAGTTTTACATTACATTGATTGCTTTTAATGACTATGAAGGCGATCGAGCCGAGATTGTTATGAATCGAAATTTAATAGTGAATATGAATTGCTTCATCATATTAGACCACATGAGTATCTCCTAAGCCCTATACGAGTTAGCTACCTAGGCCTTTCACTAGATAATCATGACATATCACGTGCCCATTCCGAAAACAAAACTGGTGCTGCCTTTCTCTATCTACTCTAACATAGCAGGGATTATTTATACATAAGATCTAAATAAAAGATATTCAACAGGCCAAACTCAGGCGTCACCACATTCATAACCCATCAGCTCCGAGATAAAGCCGAAAAACTTGACAATTTCATCTTTTTCAGTTACGCTTCTACTCCCTCTTAATAAATTACTTTTTATAATAGATTTTTCAAGATTCTTTATTATAGACCTAACATAAAATAATCCAATAATTTACAATCTATTTATAATTCCACGTGATTGGCCCAAAGGAGCTAAGCCTTCCCGAAATTTCCCCCTCCCATCTTTTCTAGACCTCGCACATCCATCTCAGCTCTCACCCATCTGCCACGTCCGCCTATCCATACCCGAGAACGTCTATCACATCAGGCGATGCCCAAACCCGGGACGACCGATGAGAAAACAACAGTAACGATTTCGCTAACCGTTAACATGGCTTCTAAGAGACACGAGACGTTCGAGAACGGAAGCAAATTTTATTTTCATCCTTGTGTAACCGACCCCTTTAGACAGGCGACAAAAGCGCTTGTGGAGTGCATTTCTTTCTTTGTGGCTGTTGAATGGTCTGGTTGTTCGTGAAGCGTGGCGGCCTGGACCTCGATTTTAGCTCATGCTAGGCTTTTAGCTCTGGTTTCTGGGGTAGGCTAATTGGTGCTAGAACTTCTTTCTCGGGTCTTGATGGACGGAAATGGGATGGAGATGTCCGTATTCGATGTCCTTTCGTTTATGACACGACTGGCTTTTTGGTACTGGCCCTCAGGTCTAGAGGCCGGTTCTGTGGTGGGTTGAAAGTTGCCGTATTCCAAGGATAACCTACACGGTGATGGAGCTCTTCCTCTCTATCGGGATGCAGAAAGTTGAACACAACGGAAGAAGGTCCTGGAGATAACTGATCAATTTCAAAATCGCTTTTCCGAGCTCTACGCCATCGAGGTTCTACGGTACTCCCGAAGTCTAGAGAGTCGGAAACGAAGAGGGTTCAGCCTCATCCCTTGGCAAGCCACCAATCAGGGGTCTCTCCCGACATCCAATACTAATCATCACTACGGTCTTGTTACTTGCAAGCGTGTGGGTATATGCTTTTTCCACCTCTATCGTATATTTCCGTCCCTCCCCTCTAGGATGTTTGCCACTCTTTTGGATCGTCTCTACTTTTGCTCGACCAGACTTTTGTCTGGGTTGGAGGACGAAAAGCGGTGTGAGACGACGACATTACTTACTCTCGCTCATTACTTTTTAACTGTGATTCAATATGAAAGGCACTCTCGTTGCTCTATTGGCTTTGGCCAACCTTTCTTTTGCTCAACAGGTTTCTAAGAATGCGAGATGTGGTTCCTCAAATGGTCGAACATGCATAGGATCTGGATTCGGAAATTGCTGTAGTCAATATGGTTGGTGGTAAGAAAACGTCGATCTCACTCTTTTACGATTCTTCTGATCCGATTATCTATAGTGGACAGACTGACGCATACTGCGGAACTGGTTGCCAGTCAGGCTATGGTACTTGTACGGTAGTCACCTCATCGTCTTCGTCTTCGATCAGACTCGCATCTTCTAGCATACAGTCTTCGAGCTCTTCGGCGAGGGTATCTACGCTTTCCACTCCGATCGTGTCCTCGACTCGCATTTCCTCTGCACCTGTAGCTTCTTCTACTCTCAAGGTCTCATCGAACGGGAAATGTGGAAATGGAGTAACTTGTTTAAATAGCGCCTATGGTGATTGCTGCAGTCAACACGGATACGTAGGTACATCTATACCGAGGGAGAAATATAGAATCTAATGGATGATAGTGCGGATCTAGTTCAGCATACTGTAACGCTGGATGTCAGACCGACTTCGGTAAATGCACAACCACCGCCCCAGGCGATGTCTCCACCGACGGCACATGTGGTGGAACGAAAGGCTACACATGTGCTGGCTCTGCATTTGGTACATGCTGCTCCAAATACGTAAGTTATGAATTACGCTTTTAACTTCAATGCTGACGATTTTAGGGGTACTGCGGGTCTAGTACTGCTTACTGTGGGAATGGTTGCCAGTCTTTATTTGGTACTTGCAGCGGTTCTTCCTCAAGCAGCTCTTCTCGCTCAGAAACCGCACGATCGTCTAGCCAGTCAGCTAGTCAGAGTATATCCGTGTCTCTTAGCACCGGTTCTGCTCTCCAGTCGACCACTTCCACCCAGTCGAGAAGTTCTTCCTATTCGACTAGTTCCGCTCTTTCGTTCAGCTCTTCTCAACTGAGCTCCGCACAACTTAGTAGCTCCGCTAGTTCAAGTGGCTCTGCACAGCCAACAACTACAAGCTCTGGAGAGAGCTTGATGCAATCGAGTAGCGCGGCACAGCAAACCAGCTCTGCACTATCGACTAGCTCAACATTGGCTATACAGAGCGTTTCTCAACCAACAAGCTCAGTACAGTCGATGCCTTCTTCTCCGTCAACGAGCTCTTCACAGGTCTCTTCGCAATCGATCAGCTCATCTCAGTCAACTGATTCTATTCGGGCTACTTCAACTGCCCCATCGCTGTCTGCTCAGATCTCGAGCAGCAGTTCCTCGGGCGTTGCTTTGTCATCTAACGCCGCCTCTTCTTCTAGCGTTGCCCCGTCTTCGGTAATCCCTTCGTGGTCTAGTAGCGATGCTTCATCTACTGCTCACTCCACCAGCAGCGCTTCGTCCACGGATCCTGCTTCCTCGTCTAGCAGCTTTGCTCCCAGTAGCATTACTTCCAGCAGCACTGCATCCAGCTCTCCCAGCAACACTGATATTAGCTCTTCCAGTAATGTCATTTCATCAACTAGCTCGAGCGCTACACAATCGGTCCTTTCTCAGTCATCTTCAATTCCGGGTACTTCTTCGCAATCCACGAGTTCTGACGTTACTCAATCTATGGTTTCTTCTCTATCGACAAGCTCGACCCAGGGAACAAGCTCTTCTCAATCGACCAGTGTTGCTCAAACAACTAGCTCTGTCTCAAGCACTACATTTCCAGTTGCTTCATCACAATCAAGCAGTCTTGCCTCTTCGAGCTCTTCATCTGTGTTAAGCAGCACCTCTACGAGCATTGCCGGATCGAGTACTTTACTTTCAACCTCTGCCTCCAGTACCATTGAGTCTGCTACCTCCTCTGGTACCATACAGCCAACCACAACTTCCCTTAGCTCATCTATTGCCTCAAGCAGTTCGCTCTCGAGCTCATCGTTTAGCGCATTCACTGCAACCCCAAGTTCAAGTATCGATGCAAGCACAACTGTGTCGTCGTCTACTGGGTCTTCAACTTTATTTTCGACTAGCTCTAGTGCTACAGAATCAAGTAATAGCCCCTCGAGCTCGTCAGTCGGTTCTAGTAGCTCCATCATAAGTTCCAGTACCGCACTCTCGACTTCAAGCATGGGTACCAGTACGACACCTCCGGTTTCTTCCGCTACGACTGAATCCAGCACCACTCTATTCAGCGCTTTCAGTACAACAATCTCGACTACATCATCAATCATCTCGGTTTCCTCGACCGTATCAACAACAAGCTCCTCACCGGTCTCTTGCCAAACCAATCTTCTTGCAAATGGTGGGTTCGAAACAGGTGACGCAGCACCCTGGACTATCAACGATTATACCTCCGGCCAAACGGTCTCGGTTACCTCCGGTCATGGAGGCGCAAACAGCGGAGATTACTTCCTTTACGCAACGGACAGTGATGCTGTTAACTTTAATTTTGCACAGACCCTCAATGGAGTCAAGAGTGGTTCTCGTCTCCTCTGTAATGGTTATTACCGCACCACTATGGGTCAAAGCTCTGCCCTTGGTGTAAGCATGCTCGTTGATGGGAAACTTTGCGCAACTGCTTCAAGTTCCGTCGAACCATCTTCATGGGCCGCCCTGGGTAGCGGTGACATTGTGACAGTTGAGAATGATAACCCGGTTGTTCAAATATACGTCCTATTGAACTATAATCGGTATACTGGTGGCCCGGTACTAATGACGGCCTTTGACGATCTGAGTGTGGTTGAAGCGGATTCCAGTTTGCCTGTTTGCTCCAGTTCAGGTTCTTCTACAAACCCAAGCACTACCCTGTCAACCTCGTCTATTGCTTCTAGTGCCATCTACTCAAGCAGCTCATCCACGGGATCAAGTACCGGACCTTCGACATCGGTGGTTTCTAGTACTACAGTCTCGGAAACCCTCGCCTCAAGCTCGACTATCACTTCATCAGTTTCCAGCACTATTAGCACGCTTCAATCAACCACAAGCGCAAGTTCGACCGCTGTCGTAACAACGACTGTATTACCTCCCTCATCATCGAGTTCATCCGCCGCTCCATGCCAAACCAATCTATTAGGAAATGGTGGGTTTGAAACCGGAGCCTTAGGTCCTTGGGATTTCCGTACCACTGTAGCCGGGAGCATTGCAGAAGTCATATCAACCAACACGCAAACCTCTCACAGTGGAAATTTCCTCCTGTCAGGTCGCAGTTCGACCTCCGGTACCTTCGGCTACGTCATCTCCCAAACTCTCACCGGCGTCAAAGCAGGAACACCCATCCGTTGCCAAGCTTACCTCCGCAGCCAGCGCTCATCTCGTTCGCGTCTATCTGTTCACATGTTCATCGGTGATGGTGAAGTAGATTGTGGGATCTTCGATGAGGAACTCGATGGCAATTCGGACAGTCAGTGGATAAATCTACCAGCTTCCAATAATGTTTGGGAACCATCGACTGATGATATTCTGGTTTCGATTGAGGTCTATTCTAATGGCGAGTTTGTGCTTTTGGATGATATTAGTGTGATTATGGGAGATTCTGATCTGCCACTTTGCCCGATTTCGTCATCCTCTGCTAGCTCGAGTTCGAGTAGTGTCGTTTCGGTATCATCCAGTCAATCGAGCACTCTTTCACCGACACCATCCATTTCATCCAGTACCGTCGAGTCGAGTAGTATTCTTACGATCTCTCAATCGAACACTCTTCTGTCAACATCCTCCATTTTATCCAGTAATATCGAGTCAAACACTATAATTATGACCACCCAGTCTCTATCGACCTTCAGCACAAGTGTAATATCTATTACAACATCAACCACATCATCATCGGCTACACCCACCCCATCCTCCCCGTCCTCTTCATCCTCCCCATCAGCTACTCTAGAACCATCAGACACACCCTGCGCAGCCAACAAATTCCGAAACAGCGGCTTCGACACAGGCTCCCTATCTCCCTGGGAACTAATCACCAATTCACCCTCCGTCCAAGTCGTCTCCGCCAACTCCGGCCACGGCACCGCCATGAACGGCGACTACTTCCTCTACGCCACTGGCACCCCCAACATCGATTTCACGATCCAACAAACCCTCCTCAACGTAAAACCCGGCACCATACTCTCCTTCTTCCCCTCCATGCGCATCTACATGGAAACCACCTGCACATTCAGCAGCTCCCTAACCGTCGACGGGGTTCTCCTCGCAGGAGCCGAGTTCTCGGGTACAGACTACGATTTCACGAGTATGGGGGATTCGTGGGTGGAGTTTAACACGAATGGACCGGGGAGTGTCACGGTGGAGAGTGAGGCGCCTTTGGCGGCTTTTGAGGCGAAGGTTACTTGTGGGGATACGGTTAATAATCCGTATGTAGCTTTTGATTGGTTTTTGTTGATTTCTGATGAGGCTTGTGAGTATACGGATCCGGAGGAGATTCCTAGTGGGAGTGCGTCGAGGAGGAGGGTTTGATGGTGGTTGGGTATGGTAGATGATTATGTGTTTGGAATGATTTAATAGATAATATAATATTTGTGGACTTGGATCTTTGCTTTCATGGGTATGGAACTAGACCCCATGATTTCCATCTGAGCCTCATTTGTTGCTACCCGGGAGCTCCCCTCGCATTCCTGGGCGGTCACATTTATATCACTAGATACCATCATCCTCCAGAGCTATCTTTCAAAGGTATCCAAACACCCCTCTCATAATACCGCTAAGCTAATAGGACGAAAATCGCTTGATATTAGGAGGTAGGTGGTTCCTGAAGGCGATTACTAAGCGGACTTCTAAGATTGGAGTTGTGGTTAGGCGGTATTATGTAAGAGATGCATAGATAGTTTTGGAGGATACAGAGGTATATGTGATATAAATTATGCCGTTGGGGGTATTTGGGGTAAATAGATAGGGTGAAGTAATCTCGTGGTATTGGAATTGGAGGATTAGGAGGTTGTGATTATGTTTCTTTATTGAGTGTCTGGATCTTAGAGGGTATGAAAAGTCATGATAACTTGCATCATTCTTACTTGGCCGTTATGTATAGATCAAAGCTCCCGTTCATAAATCTCCTTTCAACCATCATAAATATCCAATGTAAATCCAACTATCCTCCCACACGCTCATACATACACATCAATCAAGCAAAGGCACAAACTCATAACAATCTTTATTCATAAACTCATCAACCCCAAAAACCCCCATATATACAAACACCTCTCAAACCTTCCCCCCCTTCACCTCATCCATCCCCCTACCCAACCTTAACAACACTAACAGTAACCTTATTCGTCGTACTCGGTGGCAACTTCCCCGCACCAGCAATAACCACAAAACTCGGATCCCTCAAAACCAACAAACTCCTCGTGTAGGACACAGACTCCGGCGTACTAAGCTTCGACCAAGCCTTCTCATCCCCCAGGGCTTTATTAACATAAACCTCAGACGCACTACCCGAAGACACGATAATCGTACCATTCTTCCCGCCGGCAGAAGTCCAGACGACGTAGGGGGAGCCTGTGGGGATTGTGCCGTCGGTAGTGCGGAGGGGGTGATGTGGCGCTTTTAGGAAGGCTTCCGGGTCGCTGGATAGTCGGTAGAAGACTGGGAAGCTGTAGCTTGAGGTTGTGGGGTTGGGTCCCCCGCCGTATTCATACACGTAGATGTATTGGCCGTTTGGAAGGAGCGCTACGGTGGGCATGCCTGGGCGGTCGGTGTATGTGGGGTAGGTTACGTCGTCGACGACGGGGCCCCAGGTTTTAAGGTCCGTCGAGGTCTGGTGAACGAGTTTTTGCCCGTAGGTAGCGTTTTGTCTTTGATCGGAGTAATAGTATATTAATTTCCCTTTGTACTCTAAGAGGAAAGGTTCCCAGACTGGAGTGAGCCCGTTGTTTGGAAGGGCTTTTCCACCCGCGGCGACATGGGAGACGAATTTGAATGTTTTGCCTGAATCGGTGGAAGCGTAGAGATCTAACTGTGTACTTGATAGATCGGTGGGGATTGAAGATCCAGCAAGCAAAACCGTGCCTTTCTTGAAGCTTCCGATGTCGTTAGGGAGGACGTAGAGAACGGGTTGATAACGTAATCCGTAGCCTAGACCTTGGTCTTGGACCCGTGATATCTCTTGCCATGTAGCGCCATTGTCTTGAGAGCGGTAGATGGGGAAGTAGACCGGCGGTGGTTCAGGGCTATAATTCTCCCATGTTGCGAGGATATCGCCGTTGGGTAGTTGCGCAGTGCGGGCGTAGAGAACGCGGGGGTCGGTATAGGTTGATGGGGGAGTGTAAATAGTTACATGGTTGAGAGGACTAGGGGCCGCTTTAATCGGCGAGGCAGAAGTGACTGTCAAGAGAGCGAGAAAACTCGTACAGAGGGTCTTTGGGGAGAACATGGTGAAGCCTGGGAGAGAGGATGATCGAACACCTGCAGCTTGCTCTAGAAAATATCCATGATTATCCGGATGCTTTATATAGCTTGATTGCTAAATGATAGCATCATAGTAAACAATGACGAGAATCAACAGCAGCTCGGTAACGCAGCTAGCCAAGAAAGAAAAAAATCTTTAGTTAACGGTGTCAATCCAGCTCCCCGCAATGCAGGTGCCCATGTTGATGCTATACGGATTGCATGTTCCACCAATGGGATGCTCGGGATGTGAGGTGTCGCGCAGGAGCACTCCAGATCCGGGGTAAGGTCCGGTGGGTTAGCGAGACTCCGGGGGGCCATTCTTCCGAGCCTTGCTCCTCCATCCCTGCTTGTGCCTGTGTTCTCGTAAGTAGGTGGCATTCAATTAAGCCGGCATTGGCCCATGAGGTCATTTGACAAACCTACCCATTATTATCACCTGAAAAGTCGGCTGTTGGGGAAGAAAACCCATTCGCGACTCAGCCTGGCCGCTGCACTGGTCCGGACCGAGGCTCCACTACTGCTGATAGTTGGTATAAGGCCGAAGGCACATGTCTTGGAGATGTCTAGGCATCCGGTTATCTCCTGGGAGATTCCGGGTTGTGAGATGTATCGGATATTCGCTCGTATTCTTCAGTGATGACATGTCAAATGATGTGGCACGTGACTATCATCATAGTATCCTGTTTCGACATTGAAGTTCTGATACTTTACCTTATACCCGACTGGATCACTTCCTCAACCTCCCCAGTGGATCTCGTTCCCTCTCCTTGTCCCATTCCCCCTCAACCAACACCTCTCTCCCCTTCCTCGGCACCAAACTGAACTCAAACCACTTCGGCTGCACATTGAATCCCGTCGTATAATCATACCACGGTACTTCCACTTCCCTGCCATCTTTCCCCTTCTTCTTTTCCACATGACAGGCCCACACAATCCTCGCGGTGAGAATATACAACGAGCGTTCGGCGATATTAAGGCCAGGACAGATGCGCCTCCCAAATCCAAACGCAGAGAAGTTCTGTAGATTCGGATGGATAGTCAAAGGTGTGCGGTAAGTGGGGTAGGAGGGGTCAAGCCAGCGAGATGGGTTGAATGATTCTGCGTCTGGGTAGAGAGTAGCATCGCGGTGGATAGCCCTGAGTTTAAGTCAGTTTCGTATGATTGCCCCGTATTTGGGGGAAAGCTACTAACCATTGACTTGGATGTATATTGGTTCCTGCGGGGAAGAATATACCTTCGTACACGTCGTCTTTTTCCAGCTGATGAGGGACTCCTCCTGCAGTAACAGGTCGCCATCGTAGCGTTTCCTTCACTGCAGCTCGTACAGTAGGTAGATTAGGCAGGTCCTCAAAATTGGGTAAGCGGTCATCGCCAACAACATTATCAACCTCTTCTTCCAGCCTAGCCTGCCATTCCGGATAGTGGACCAATGCTAACAAGAGGCTAGTTATGGCATTGACGGTAGTTGCACTCCCAGCTTCATAGAGGCTCCCGATGACATATGCACCTTCATCATCGGAAAGATTGAATTCGTCTTGTTTCTCAAGAAAGGTTCGTTTCCAGCATTCTGGGACCTTGTCGTTTTGCATCCTGTGGCGTACATCAAGTAATTCTCGGTATAATGTTATTTCTACATCGTGTAGATGCTCGAGCTCTTGTTTGAATGGGGAAAATGGTTTTGGGATGTTCATCATGATTGGGAAGGTGTCGACAAGGTATGCACCCGGGGACGCAATGCGCTCGACATTGTGGGTCTATGTTTTTAGCTTAGGCTCGAATCGGAGGGATGTGCTACGTACTACGTCTTGAATCCGCTTCAGTGATGGATCATCACTCTCAATGGCCCGTCCATACGCAAGTCGAAATATCAAACCCGAAGCATAAAGGGAAAGCCAATCCTCATATCTTTCTGGAGTCTTGATTAAGTTGTGGAGTAGACGAGAAGATTCTAACAGCTGCGTGGGCTGATAACTAGTCGCTGCACTTTGCATTGCAAAGTAATGCATCAATTTCCGGCCATTTCTCCAAGTTTGATTATGCGGTAGAAAGAGTGGTCGTAGATTTGTGGATAATAGAACTGCGGCTGATGGAAGTTGTTCTCGACTTGAATAAATGGAGCCTCTTCCTCGTAGGAGATCGTTTGCTACCTTTTCTGATGATACAATGTAGTTTTCTCTACCTGCAATGTTTAGACGGAAGATGGCGCCGTATTGGTCGGCCCATTCTTTGAACTTGATCCAGGAGTGAGCTGGAGGAATATCGAGAAGGTTTCCTAACAGTGGTTTCCCTATATGATGTAAATGATTTTATCGCTTGAAGTAAAGCCGAGTGGTTAACTACCTGGGGGACCTGGTGGATATCTTGTTCCTTTGGGGAGCCGGGGACGATTTCTAGTGAAGACATGTAGTACCAAGAAGACTAGCAACAGTAGGATTGCGAGGAGGATCATAGTGTCGATGGCTTCTAGGGTGGTTACCAACTGCCCAATGGTAGAATTTCGAAAGGTAAGTTGGGTATCAAGCCCTATTTAAACATAGAAGCGGGTAGTTTCCGCTACGGAGTACGAGTAGCGGGGAAAGTAGCTTACAAGGCTTTCCCGGACGTGGGGCGTTCTACCTTGCAGGCTCAGTCGATCTCGTATAGAGCTGCCTTTCAAAAGCATCCAGGCACTCTGTTTCACGCAGCCAACTTCGGGTGCCTCCCGCTTGTCAAGGACCTTACACCCTATTAGCTCATCTGTATTATTAAGGAGTTGGCCGAATACTTTTGAAAAGCAGCACTGTACGATCCTTGACAATCGATTGTGAAGATACAATTCCGCAGAAAGATATGATACGCGAATGCTGGGTTTGAATATGTTAAGTATCACTAGACGTAAAGCTTTGTGAAAGAGGATGTTGATATTGATTTATCGAATTAATTAGGAAGATCATGATTGGATGCGAATCACTGATTGGAGATGTTCTGAAAATCTACAAGAGAGATATCCATTATCATCTGTACGATCGACCTCATGCCCCGTGATAGGGCTAGACGTAACATCATCCGGGAACGTATGGTCATGGAACATGGAATGAGAAAGATTGTCGGCATCCACGCGATTGGCTAGGGTCAGGTATTTTGTCAAGTGTAGCTCTATGGAAATGGGTATATGTGAAAACCTTCTCTGATTTCGACGGGACGCAGTCTCAAGACGCGATATTGTTGGATGAAAGCCGCTGTTCTAGAGATTTCTCATATGCATCCAGCTTTATGTTTCCTGCAGACCAAACAACAAGCGCTTGTACGTCTACCCTTAACGCAGCTTTGGTGTTATGTTTGTTCTGTGGAATCGTATGGCGAGACCTGTTGGAAGCGGTCATGACATCTCCGATGATATTCAGCCATGAGCCTACTTGAATATCGGTATTTTTGATCGATTCAAGAACTTGGTCGATATTGACGGCCGCAACGGTCTGAGGAGCAGGGGGAGGATGTTGATGCTTGAGAAGCAAAGTGCCCGATGAGACGATATATTCTTCAACACTATTGCTGTGTCAGTTGTGCTATGAGTTGGTGAAAGTGAGATTCGTACCATCCCAGAAATCGCACCTTTTCCCCAGTCTTGCAGTTTACCAAATCTGAGAGGAATACCAAGCGAGAGGGTAATGGACCCGACATGGTTTGTCGCAAATCACATGATTCTATTACGTTTCCAGTTAGTGCGGTGAATGCACTGCGGGTGAATAGGGATTGCGCATGAGAGTGAATGTCGAAGGATGCCTGATGCCTTGGAACGTGCCCAGGTGAAGTGAGAGGCCGGGCACGTGCCACTCTTTAGCGCGGGCGGGCCGTGCTTGCAGGCGACATCATTGTCATCGGAGCCCCAAGACATTCAACTTCTTCCAGTTCGCATATCGCCGCGTCAACCTCCAGGCAGACAAATACCCCTTATTCCCTCCCTGAAATCCTCCCTCGCAACCATATAGACCACCCTCGATACGCTGCCTACGCCTATCACCTCAACAAGTCCCCTATTCCCCGGCAAACTTCCCCCGCCCACCGACCACCGAACGCCCCACCAGAGCCTGCACTGTCCCGACCCTCACTATCGCAACCTGAGACGCGGTCTTCGATCACCCTCCTATACCCCTTCAGTTCTATCACCTGCTTTACTTCGTATATAAGACTTCGCCATGTCCGGGTGGGGTTTGGGCTGGTTTGGCGGTGGGAGTCAGAAGCAAAAGGATGCGCCCAAGAAGGCTATCCTACAGTTGAGAGGGCAGTTGGAGATGTTGTCGAAAAGAGAGAAACACTTGCAGAACCAGATGGACGAACAAGATGCGATTGCACGGAAGAATGTAAACACGAATAAGAATGGTGTGTATTGCCCATTTCCGGTCAGGTCTCAATGTTGAGATACGAAATATGGTTCACAGATAGGCCGACTGACGCCCAGCATAGTTGCCAAAAGTGCTCTCCGACGCAAGAAGCAATTTGAGCATTCGCTCGAACAGACCTCCGCTCAAATCATGACCCTCGAAAGAGAAATATACTCTATCGAAACCGCCAATATCAACAAGGAGACATTGGACGCAATGAGGAATGCAGGAAAGGCCATGCAACACATCCATGCTGGCCTCACTATCGACAAGGTCGACCAAACAATGTACGTATCTTACATACTCCCTATACTTTTCACTTTCAAATAAGAGCACCTTGACTAACATCTCGCGTTGACGTGCAGGGAGGACCTGCGGGAAATGCATGCGATCGGCGACGAAATCTCAGAAGCAATCACTCAATCTGTCGGGAACCAAGGCATCGACGAAAGCGAACTGGACGACGAACTCGCCGAGCTGCAACAAGAGGAACTCGACAACAAGATGCTCGATACAGGCAATGTCCCGGTCGGCGACAAGGTGCATCGTCTACCGACGGTTGCTCAAGGAGAACGTAAGTCCAATATTCAACCCACCTCACATCCTCATCACTCTCCTAACCATCCCACAGCAAAAGGCAAAGCGCCCGCCAGACGGGTAGAAGAGGACGACGAGGAAGAAGAGCTACGGAAACTCCAAGCCGAAATGGCCATGTAGTTGACCCTAGATACATCATCATCACCATCCCTCTCAACCATCTTCTCCCTCCAACGCATGAAATACTCTCCCTCCCAACAACCATCGGCATTTGGAGTTTGCGGTAAACCGGTGGCGTTGTTTTAAACCCCATATTCGACTTTTGTCTGCCTTTTTTTTTACCTGATTCCATCCCATCTATCTTATTTCCTGATTTCCCTCCGGCTTTCGAGCTAATGTATGCGTGCGTGTGTGCCGTGCTTTTTCTCTTCCGCTTCTCGAGTAATTGTTCGAGCGATTACTAGCATATGGGGTTATATAGTTTATGGAATACAACACGCTGCATATTCACAAGAGTCATCGTATCTTAGCCATTCAATTTTGAATAAAGGGATTGGTAGATGCAACAGTCAAAATACTTGGATGAATGCTTTCAATCACTCAGATCCAGTACACACACGCTCATCACGTGACCCACAACACCCACCACTTCATCCAAGGTTCCAAACCCACCCTCCCACAATCACCACAAACCACAAATCAAAAAACCCACACAACCAACACATTACATCCCCAATCTCAATCTCAATCATACAAATGCAAATCAATCATACCCATAATTCTCATACCCTATACTAACTACCTTCTATCCCCAAACCCATCCCCGTTCCAAAACCCATCCCAAACCCAGACCCTCTCTCCACACCACAAACCCTCGCAAAAAAAAAAGGCTCCGAGGAGGGAAAGAACAAGAACCCCAAACAGGAAGAAGAAGTAAAGGTTCAAGGGGGTATCATAATCGCGCTAACGACATCTCCCAATTCCCAAGTGCAAAGACAAAGCAAAAAAAAAAAAAGAAAAGAAAAGAAAAAACTTTTCCTTCCAATCAATGATGACCTTACTTTTCTCGTTTCAAAAAAGTTCAATATATGCTAATGCTTATTCAATCTATTTTCGCCAAATAAGCTATGCCAGATATGAAGAAGAAGAAAGGGAAAACTCCAAGAAGAGCGAACTCTGGGATAACAACATCAAGACAACCGCCGAAAAAACTATATCAAGTTAAGATGGACTTGTTGCAACCTTTTTGGCGTCCCGCTCACTGCTCTCCTCCTCCTTGTCTTCACCGACCTGACTGATTTCTTCAAATCCCCTTTTAATACCTTGACTAGGTGTACCGTTAACGCCAGAAGTAACGGCACCATTCTTGAAATTCGGTGGAGGAATTGCTGGGCTACCTGGTACAGGTGTCAGCGGCTCGACACTCGGACGACCGTTCGTGGTATGTGACGAATTAGGACGAGTGTCGGGGTCTAGTTTCTCCTGGAGAACGGAAGCCGAGGAAAAGGGCTTCAGTGTGGTGGTACTAGGGAACGTGGGTGGCTGCTGTGATGTTGTCTGAGGAGGTTGAGCTTGCTGTTGTGGAGGCTGTTGGGGCATTTGAGTCTGTGGTGTACTCGCCAAATGATTTAGAGGAGTCATGTTGGCTATAGGAGCGGGTCTGGAAAGCACAGGAGGTTGAGCACCTCCTACGGCACCGACAGCCACCAGCGCAGCGTCACTTGCGGCAAGAGTCGCCGCGCTGGTGGCGAGCTCTGACAGTGTTTTTCCTGCTGGAGGCCCGTCTTCTTCTCGTGAGGACTGGCCGTTTTCTCTCTGGGGATCTTTATTTTCAGGGCTCGCTTCTGTGTTGGACGACTGCTTTCCTTCTGCCGTAGACTGCAGATCACCTACTCTCGGGACCTTTGTGCGAAGATAACCGGCAACATGGTCTTCGTTGGGTGTCAGCGTCACCACGGGATCGGTGGACCGGGCAATGACGGCCCTGATCGCATTATCAACGGTTACTTCGGCAACGGATTTGTCGGGAGATAGATTGATGAAGGTGTTGCGGAATGCCTCGATTTGGGCCATCGTCTCCCCATGAATGTGTGGTGGGTAAGGGAATGGGCGCGGTTGGTACTGTGGAGACTGTGGAGGAGGGGCGGTAGGCGTGACTGAAGGCTGTACAGGGGCAGTAGACGTGGTTGAAGGTTGTGGAGCGGCGGTAGATGTGGTTGAAGGCTGTGGAGCAGCGGCAGGCGCAGTTGCAGGCTGATACGGAGAAGCAGATGTTGCATACGGGCTATAAGATGCAGTTGTAGCACCATATGACGGCCCGCTTGTGGTTGGAGCGTATTGAGAACTATAAGGGCTTGCGGATGTGTAGGGAGTCGCAACTAGCATACCATATGGACTGGCAGACGTGCTCGGTGGTGGGTACGCGGGATACGGACGAGATGGAGGGGGTTGGTTCTGAGCCTGATTGTTTCCTCCAGCCCACGGTGATGCATATGGGGAAGCGTGAGATGGACCACCTTGCGTTGTGGGTGTGTTTGCAGGAGCACTTCTTGCCAGGCTTGGTGGTAATCGAGGTCCAGCCGGTTGATCGGGGGTAGTACCGGTCCTGCCATCTGGAGGCGGGTTTTGTTGCGGAGGATAGTATGCTGGATAATATCCACCTGGCTGTCCAGGAGGCACTCCGTACTGCGGTTGTTGTGGATAGTATGGTTGACGTTGGGCTTGCGAAGGTGGAGGGGGAGTTGCACGTTTACGCCTCTCCTTTTCGATGGACACATTGGGATCGATTACCCAGTTGTAACCCTTGCCTTCTTTATCCGCTTTCTTAAATGCTTCATGCTGACCCAAGTTATGTCGAACGCTGCTCTGCCAACCTGTAGTGGTCACTCGGAATTTGTAGAATGGATATTTCCTTTCAATGGCGCTGTAAATCTGCTGGAGATTCATGCAACCTGTCTTGGAGTTGGATATGGCTTCGTGAATGAGGACCACGTAGTTGGCGACGGGACGTTGGAGTTGTTCCTCGGTAAAATCTGATTCCTTTATTTCTGGTGACGGGGAACGAGGAGGCTTGGAAGATTTGGCTGCTTTCTTCTCGCCCGTTTGCTCCGAAGTGCTAGCACCCTCTCCTCTCCCTTCGGTACTTTCCCGTATATCACCATCTTCGCCTTCTTCTCCAGCATTCGATTCTTTACGAGGACGCGGTGGCTTCGCCTTTGTCACAGGAGGAGGCAGTTCCGAAGGATCCAGTCCAAGTTTCCTGGCTTTCTCGGCTTCCTTATGTTCTCTCTGAATGAGCGCTTTTTGGCGCTTAGACATGATACCGTCCTTGGGCGGTCGACCAGGTCCTTTCCGTTTGGGTTTGATTTCACCAACCAAACTGTCCGGTAGCCCAAGGGTGGCTACCTCTTCCGCAGTGAAGCGATCCCCATCTCCAGAAACCTCTTTCGGCTTTTCCTTGATTTCCACTGACGGTCGCTTCTCCGGCTCTTCCTTGACTGGAGTTTTGGGTGGCTCGCTTGGCTTTTCTTTCGGCTTTTCTCTTATAGGAGACTCCTTCACAGGAGCCTTACCCTTGTCCTTAGAGGGTTCCTTGATAACCTCCTTCGGCTTGGTCTTTGGAGGGGCTTTCGACGGGATTTTAGACGGTGCCTTTGCGGGAGCCTTTGCAGGAGCCTTGGAGGCGGCCTTTGAAGGCGGCGCTTCCTGTACTACCTTCTTCTTCTCTTTACGTCGCGAAGCCTCCTCCGGCCGCCGTTGGTTCAACTTGAGTCGGATGGTTTTCCTCGGTTTAACAACCTCGGGGGTAGATTCGCGATCGGCATCATCTACGTCCTCCACAGCTTCGTCCGAGTCTAGCCCATTCGAGAAGTGGAATATATGTTTGGGATTTATACTCTCCTTTTCTGATCCGCTCGACTCGATCAAATCCTCGCTTTCTCCTCGGCCATTTTCAAAGGTAAAGCTCATGGGGCGGCTGGAGGATCCTTGTCGGGCACGTTGCTCGTCTGTCAGGCAAATATCAGGGAGTAGGAAATAGATCTCAACCATTCCAATCAGGATGTGATCTCCATGTTCCAATGGTACGACACAACCTTTCTTGCAATATGCGTTCTCGTGGTAGAGGCCATTTTGACTCAGCACTGTGAGCTCGAATCGACCCTCCTCAAAGTTGTATGATATCCTCGCATGCTCTCGAGAGATTCCTTTGGGACCCTTGTGCCCACGCTTCGCACTGATATTCTGAGGATGTATGGGAACCAAAGGACAGTCGGTAGGATCTTCCGGGACCATATTCTGAAGGTTTTGGGGGACGGGCGGGAATGCTTGCATGAGAACATCTTGTGGGGCGTGCTCGACACGATCCTCATGCTGACCGGAAGAGTTTTCGTAGGATTGTTGGTGTGACGAGGAGCTTATCGACTGTGAGGCCTCGCTCTTTCTTCTGAATTGGTAGTCCATGGGCAAGGCATTCAGCGGTGCGCTGACGATGCCACCGGTCTCGCTAATGACGCTTCGAGCCGTGCTTGCGCCATTGCTACGCTTTTTCCTGCTGCCGTCCACCTGGCGCCTGGCCCTTCGAATGTCTCCCTTTTTGGCGTAGTACTCCATCTTGGCGATGCGTCGCATATCCTCATGGGCGAGCTCCAGGTTACGGCCGAGCGTAATCTGGTATGTGTGCATGTAGTACGACCCGTCGCAGAACTTGAGGCGGGCGAATGCGCTCATGCGCTGTTCCGGAGGCCCATTGGCCAGGTCCATCTGGGCTTCATGGGTGTTGTACATTCTGACATCGTCGTCGGTGGGCATGGCATTGACGTTGGTGAACAGGTCGGGGAGGCCATGGGGAATGAAGGAGGGGAAGGGTTCGGGTTCGAAGGGTGCGCCGAGGGGCTGCATGGCGTCGATGGAGGCGGGCATGCCAGCGTTGAGGGCGCCGTTGGAAGTGAATGGCAGCTGGCCATGGCCGTCCAGCTGTGAATGCGCATCGCCGTCTGCAGTGGCATTGTCTGGCGGCGGCGGGTTGCCATGTTGCGCGACAGGCGCGAAGGGTGAGGGATCGGCAGGCGGCATGGAGCTCTGCTTGCCAGCATCACCAGCAGCAGGCGCGGCGTCGAGGACTGGCAGCGGCTCGCGGTCAACGGACACCAGCAGGCGGCCGTCGGGGCCTTTGTCGAGGTCGATGGAGGCGGAATGGGCAGGACTCAGTTTGTCCATGGCGTAGATGTCTGCATGGTGTCGCAGGGCTTTGTCGTGTTCGTGCTCGTCCAAATCTGAGATGTCGGTCAAGTCAGCACAGACCCTTGCAGCAGAAAGTAGCAGAGGATAAACGGCCAAGCCAAGCATGCGGAGGTGCACAAGTCGCAGTGCTTGTTCTTCACAGTACTCACTCTGGCTGGCCTGGCTGGCCGATGGCAGATCAGGCTCGACGCCGGGCAGGAGGTTGGAGTCAAAGTGCGAGCGGAAGAAGTCAGCGATCTCGCGATCCTCTTCGGTGTGGACTGCAGGTGCAGGTGGAACGAGGACGAGAACGAGAGGGCCGAGAGGGCTGTCGTCGGGCAATGGCGGAGGTCTCTTCTTCTGGGGTTCACCAACTTTTGTTAGTAGGGAGCAGCAGCGGCGGCGCGCAAAAAGTTGATTCGGTCCGGTCGTGACCCACTTGCGCTTGTGCCTCTTTCACTCCTGCCTGCGCTGCCGTCCTCTTTCTTGGGCGCTGCGGCTTCACCATTTTCGCACACATTAAGCACAACCTGTATAGGTATGGTTTTTGCGAATAGTGACCACCAGCAGAAGAAAGAAAGGACTTAGAGGAGCCCCCTACGCCTTCCAAAGTCGTCTTCGAGAAACGTGACTTGGAGTCCTGCCCCCGAGCTTTCCACGGTTTGCGCCCTCTCACTTCACTTCACTTCACCAGATTCACTGGGTAAAAAAAGACGACCTTTCGTCATGCCACCAAAGAACAAGCGCAAAGAAGGCCTTCTCCCCAAGAAGAATGGCCCAACCACACAAGCAGCCCCAGTCACTCTCCCCAACTGGCCCGCCTTCCAGCCGCTGATACCAGAGTCCGACCTGGCTCTGCAAGAGCTTCTTCCGGGTCAGATAGTCACCGTCTCCAATTTTTGGACGGCGACCCTGTGCAAAAGCTACGTGTCCTTTCTGTCTTCCCTTCCTCTCACCACGACGCCCGGGAAGCCGAAGAAAGGCGATGCTGTTCGCGTCAACGACCGATATCAAATAGATGATCCCGCATTTGCCGAACGTCTTTGGTCCGGTACTGCTCTCAAAAATCTCATCCTAGGCACAGAGGGCGTAGATACTCTGGGTCTCACAGCGGAGGGAAGACGCAAGCTATGGGGTGGCGATGTGGTGAGCCTTCCTTCCATCCGTCCCATGGTTTGTGAAAGAGTCATAACATAGCTTAGGTGGGACTCAATCCCAACATAAGAATCTATCGTTACAAAAAGGGCCAGTTCTTTGATCAACATTGTATGAGATTCATTTTTTGTAGCTTATTCCTCCTATCATAATCTGCTAACTGTTTGCAGATGACGATTTTAATAATGTGACCATCCCCGGGTCTCCACCCGTTCTTGCGAGGACTACCTGGACTCTCTTGCTATATCTTACTTCTCCTGCAACTGGTTGTATGGGCGGAGAAACCGTATTTTATCCGGATCCTGAACCTTCCAAAAAGTCTAAGAAAACCGAGCCTGCACCTGAACCCTTTGCTGTAGGGCTGGAAGTCGGCATGGCTCTTTTGCATAAGCATGGAGCTGACTGCATGCTTCACGAAGGCCGTGAGGTCTTGGAAGGAGAAAAATGGGTCATCCGTAGCGATCTTTGTGTGCGACGGTGAATATGGCACTAGGCTTCCGGTTTCGATAATGACACGTCTCCTTCGGGTTCTCTGTGGATGTTCATATCACGACTATCCAACCTTTTGCTCAATTCCAACGATTTCGTCCATAGGCTCAAGAAGCCAGCGAGCGCAGCCAGACCACAGCCGGTAGCCCAAACCCCCTTCGTCGCCTGCACTATGGCTTCGGTTAGCTCACCCCTCTCCTCTTGAGATCCCGAGAATTGTTGAATTGTTCTAATGATAGCCTCTGCGGTTAATTCCTCTTTGATCATTTCCCTTGAGTTCTCAGTCAACAAATTCTGGAACACAGCCGATCCAACCGCTACTCCAATGGCCTGTCCAAAGGTCCTCGAGAGCATTGACATGGAGACAGCATAGCCCGAGTATCCTCTTGGAGTTGCTGCTTGAATTGCTGTGGATTGCGATGGGATCAAGCTTCCTAGGCCAAGTCCAGGAATAATGTTGATGAAAATCCACCCTACCACTGTCGTATTTTCATCCAATAGGATCATCAGACCCATCCCCAGTACGGTCAACAACCAGCCTGCCCAGAGAAATTCTCGGTATCTTCCCAAGGCGCTGGTACCTAACCCAAAACCTATCGCTGCCGGTGCTATCGTGAGCGTTTCTGGAAGGGCTGCGACACCCGCGAGGTTTGGGCTGAATTCTTTCACCCCGATATAATAAATAGGAAGATAATATATCAGGAGAAGGATCAAGGCACCATGAACCAATGATCCGGCATAGTTGACGCATGCTGTAGTCTGGCTGAATAATTGTCGAAGGGGTATCAGTGGGTGTGTGGCGTAATTCAATTCGTACCAACCGCAAAGGCAAAGACCCGCAGCCCCTAGGAATAACGGTACGAGGCTGTGCCAGGACGACCATGCGAATAGAATGCCCCCAAATGTCAATGGGAGGACAAATGCTGATGCTGAAAAGAAGAAAAGGAATATACCAATATAATCGACCCGAGCAATCGCATCCCGTATTCTCCCTTCCGGTCTGTGAAGTCTTATGAATACGGCTGAAGCTGTAAAGCTTATACCCACGAGAGGCACATTGATCCAAAATAGCCAACGCTATCTCACCGTTAGATTCTATGCGCATGCGAATACCAGCTAACATACCCAAGAAGCCTCTGCGAAAGCTCCCCCAATCACAGGACCAGTAACACTTCCTATCACCCAGAATACATTCAAACCCCCCAAAAATGTCGGACGCTGTCTCAGCGGTATAATATCCGTTAAAATAACACTAGTCATTGCAAGCGGACCTGCAGCACCGATTCCCTGTACGATCCTTCCTCCCAATACAACATTTGGCGTCTTCCCAACGCCCGCTGTGATAGATCCAAGAAGAAAGATGGTTAGAGCTGTCATCAAAACGGGTTTTCGTCCGAAGATGTATGAGATGGATGTATAGATCGGTTGGAATACCACGGCTGCAAGAAGGAAACTTGTGCCCAGGCTAAACGTCAAGATGGTACTTGCGTGGAGTGATTTCGCTATTGACTTTTGTGGCAGGTTAGATGATGGGTATGGGGGTTGGTGAAAGAGCTTACAGGTAGTGCGACGGAAATTGAGGTGGCGTCTAGGGCCTCTGTTAGGACTACGATACAGAGAGCGGCGAATGAGGCGTAAGTTCTTGGTGTGGGTTTCCATTGCTCTCTGTTTTCTTCTTCTTCTTCTGTCGAGGAGTGATCGTGAATTGTCGTCTTAACCTCTTCGTTGTCCATGATTCAAGTGAGAATGGTAGAACGGAACCTGCGTTTACTATCCAAGTGGATAGTTTTCTTCAAGTACTATCATTGGGTTCTCACATCAGATCTTCTCCAGTCTAGTTTAGCCCCCAAATCAGTCACAACGATGAATGAATCCAGAACTACCTCCGCATTTACCAGACAATCTAAACCAAGAACCAGGAACATTGAGATTAGTCACTCTCACCTCATCAACTTGAAAGGCTTGCATGATATCTACAATACAGAAGATTCGCTGTTCGGTTCAAGTTCGATGTCGGATGTGATATACATTGCATGGTGGACTGCTTATTCATTTTCCCCGTACAGGAAATCTCACTATCGTAGGTTCTGGGGTGCAGAATACAAGGGTCGTGTAAGATCTTTACAGAAGTTGCTTGCTTATATGCTTGTCTAGTGCTTATTTTGTCTAGATGTCAATGTGCGAGTTTCTCACGTTTCAGGTGAACTTTCGCGATCCATGCCGAGTATCCATGATAGCACCATGTAGTTCGAAAATAAACATAAACCCATATCACTCTTTCAACATTTAAATATCCCGGCATTTTTAATCCTCAAACAGCCATCACACACCTGCCTAACAATCCATCATGGACAATCTCAACAACCCCCCACTTCTCTCCTTTCCCGCCATCTTCTCCGCTCTCACCATTTACTTCATCGTCGAACTAGCCCTCAAAAAAATATACTCAAAATACCACCCAACGTTCTACAACACCCTCACCACCACCAAAAAAGACCTCCCCTACTTTGCCTTCCTCCTAGGCTGGCTCATAACCCTCCTCAGCGTCCCCCTCTGTACCCACGCCTCTCTCTCCCTCTCCCCTCTCCACCAAAACACCACCGGCCAACTCTGCATCCTCACCCGCGCAACCCTCTGGGCTTCAGAACTGAACCGCCTCTCCCATTCCACCGGATACATAGCCCATCACCTTGGATCCCTGTGTCAATTAGTTTATCACCTTTCAACCCCAGGATTACCCATACGGCCGATTTACGTGATATATGCGAGTTTGATATCGGAGCTTTGTAGCACCGCAGCTTGTATACTAGCGTATCATGGTCGACGGGCCGGGACTTGCGATGTTGCGAGGGGATTGCAAAAGGGGAATGCGTGGGCGCTTGTGGTGGTTCGAGTGCCTGCTTGGGGGTATGGAGTTTTTGCCTTGAGAAGTTTAAGTGGGATGGGGTTTTGGGGTTGTGCTTTTGTCTTGGCTGTGTATGGGCGTTTCCTGGTCAATATGATCATCAGGGAGTGGAGACGGTTGGGGATTCTTGGGGCGGAAATCGTGGATGGGATGTGGGTGATCGGGATATCTGGGGTAAAGGTTTACGCATATGGGCTTTTCATCACACTCTCCTACATCCTTACAATAACCACGACGTTAACGCTTTATACCTCCATCGTCAAATCTTCCGGTTCTGCACCTTCCGCCCTTCTAACCCAAGCCTTCATCGCTGCAGCCATTGGCGCCAGGATACCGGATGTCCTATCCCGCCACGGCATCCGCGGACTCACCCCATCAACCCTCCTCTCAACATCCGGATTCTGGCTCCAATCCGGTCTTCTATCCTTCACCTTCACAACCCTTCTCTCTCCATTCACTACCCTCTCCCTAGAAGCAAGAATAACCCTCTTATCCACCGGTGCCATAACTCTACCCCTCGCTGAATCTATCGGGAGACTCGGATGTCATTTCGCCGGGTGCTGTGGTGGAGGAACGCATAAACCTAAACATACCTCCACGCCTTTGATATCCTCGGTGTTGAATTTGATGGTGTTTGGGGGTGTGTTTGGGGGGTATGTCACTCAGGTTATACGGGTCTCGGTTTTTGAGGCTGCGGCTGTGGCGGTGGGGTGTAATGCTTTAGTGAGGATTGTTTGTGAGGGGTTGAGGGGGGATATACGCGGGTATAGAGGAGTGACTCCGACGGCTGTGTTTGCTGTTTTTCAGTTGGGGGGTGCGGTTTGGTGGTTCAGTCACGGTGCTCCAACCTCTGCAACAGAGATTGGCGAACCTGCGAAGAGTGAGGCTTTTACTCCGGTATTAGCGTTGCTGATGGTACCGTTTTCGATGCTGCAGAGCTGTAAGAATGGCGTTATGGGCTTGCTGCCTTTTACGTCCGGTTGTGGAAGTGGTGTTGAGGATTCCCTTGGATCTTTTTTACCTACCTCTCTTCTTTCTAGTTTGCCTTTCTTCTCTTCCTGTGGTAGTGGTGCTGAAGATTCTTTTGCTTCTATTTTACCCACCTCTCTTCTTTCCGGTTTACCTTTCTTATCTTCTTGTGGCAGTGGTGTTGAAGATTCACTTTTATCTTTCTTACCCGCTTCGTTATTGTCCACTCTACCTTTCCTATCTTCTTGTGGCAGTGGTGCTGAAGATGCGCTAAGCTCCTCCTTACTTACCACATTACCATCTTTATCTGCGTGTGGTTCTGGGAGCGAGGAGTCGGTTGTTCCGCATGTTCCTCCGGCACTTGTTGGGACTCTTCCTTTGTTGGCTTCTTGTGGTAGCGGTGGTTCTGAGGATGCGCTTGGTTCGGTTTTGATGGCGCCGGGTTGTGGGTCTGGGAGTGAGGAGATTTTAGATGTTGCACATTGTGGTTTGGTTACTTCTTGCGATGAGAATATGAAACCCAGGAAAAGGATATAAGGGAGTTGGTATTATTATTCCAGCTAATTTTTACCACTCATGTCCTTCTGGACAAGGGAGCTTGGTATAAAAAGGGTATTCGATAGGTTTTGGGGAGGTATTTTGTCGTTTATTGATTTTGAAGGACTCTGTAGAGATGCAAATGACTAAGGAGTAGGAACTATTTTAATGCATATTTTAGTCTATCGTTGTTGATGCCTGGTGTTCAAGATGCCAAGTGCTCAAGAGTGAATGCCCCGCATTAACCCTGTTCGGGTTAGCTCTTATGCAAGGCAGTAGGCAACAATTAGTCTAAAGTTGAATCGTTCTGATAGTTATCGTGTTTACCTTCGGCCATCAACACGTATTCTGTTTACAATCGCCAACTCCTTCAATATGGATACATCTTTGCTATCACTTCCTCGAGAGCTTCGCGACGAGATCTATCTTCATCTCCTCCGTCCTGGCTACGTCTACCCATCATCCTCCAAGCCACACCCTACCACAAACGAGCTTTACAATAAGGAAGATGTGTACATTGACACCCGGATTTACGTACCAGCGCGACCTCCGATCAATCTTTTAGCAACGTGCAAGACAATACGCCACGAATGCCTGGAGATCGCTGCAAGACGCACCAACTTGTCTCATTGTGAAGGGAGCCCAAACGGAGTAAACGCTAGCTCGGATGAGGACAACCGACGTGGCAAAAGAACCCTCAACCTTGAAGAGATTGTCGAAGAGTGTAGAGATGATGATGGAACGGCAAGAATCACGCTTCAAATCTTTCGTCTTATCCGTCGCTCCACCGGACCTTTCCTCCCGGCACGTGACGCCCTTTCACCCCGGTTCATGGCTCTTCTTCCTATGCTTCGCGGTTTGAAAAGAATCAGGTTTTCAGTTTTCGCCGGTTGGGATTGGTGGACGGTGCGAAATTCGTATCGCCGGGTTATCCTCTATCAGTTCGACGGCCAGAATTGGAGAGTGAAACCTGAGGAAAGCGGCATTGGAGGCGATTCCGATCCTCTGACAACCGCTATCGATGCCATCATAGAGCACCTACCTAACATCCAGGAGGTTTCGGTCGAAGTGTTGATGCATACTGCGGACTACTTCAATTGGGATCTTCCAGACGATAGAACGGATGGTGTTCGACCGTGGCTCGATGGCCCGATTTCAAACCAACAAAGAGAGTGGAAAAGAGTCAAGAGATGCCTCCTCGCATATAATCCGACCATCTTTGGAACCCATACCCCTTATACATTGAAAGCGCAAAGCGCTCCTTTTTACCAACGGCTGGAAGTCTGGAAACCTAAAGAGCCGGGCGAGTCAAGGCGTACGGTAGATGTATATGAGGGTAGAGCAGAAGTAAGTTGAAATACTTAGGAGCATCACCAGACATGTAACTTAGCTGTTGCAGATTCCAGAACAATGGCATGACTACGTACCAAACGATGCGCTCACTCTCATATCTACTCGGTCAGAGTAGCCGCATCCAGGAGTCATCACCTTATAAAAAGCCGATATAACATTTCCCCTGAAAAAGCCCAGAAAAAAATCGACTGTTTGCATTGCTTCGTTTCCGGCGTTCTTCGGACCATCTTCGTATTGTTATATGTTGTAACATTAGCCAGCACCTCACACCAAAGTTTCAAGCAGCACCTCGGCATTTCGAAAATAGAAAACCGTGGTCTCCTCACTTTTTATTCCTGGGAGGATTGCAGCGCGCCGACCCGGGATTTGCCTACGGACTAATTTACACGCTTAATCAAAAATCGGAACAGTTCAATCTCGATGCTGGGAAATGTGGGGATCCCTGCTCGCCTCAAACGGCGCCAATTCCTGACTTGGCATTGCCCCGGGGAAACGAAACAACACTACGACCAAGCTCCTCTTGGAATGCTTGTTTCTGCGCATGTGCCTATCAAGTGAACATGCACGCCCCCGGAGAACTATCAGCGTCTCCGAAATAGCAAGGGACGACATGGTCATAGTTTTTCCGCGTGTATGACGATGGATACACCCTACTTTCCTATATATAAAGGGGAGTATCAGCCTTTCTGTAGTATTCTCAAACAATCATCTTCACATTCATTCTCTTCTTCAAAGTCGTTCTTTCGAATTCAATCTCTACCGCTACCATGAAGTTCTCCACCACTCTTTTTGCCGCTGGCACGGCTTCCCTTGCCCTTGCCGCTCCCCTTCAACAGCGTGGCACTGAGATGTGCGGCCAATGGGATTCCGAGGTTTCCGGTTCCTACACCGTCTACCAGGTTCGTCCTCATCCTTCCCGGGCATCCCTATCCCAACCAACTAACTCTCTTCCCAGGATCTTTGGAACATGGGTGCCGCCACCTCTGGTTCCCAATGCACAACCGTCGACGGCCTCAGCGGCAACACCGTTAAGTGGCACAGCAACTGGTCCTGGCAAGGTGGTCAAGGACAAGTCAAGTCCTACCCCAACGCCGTCGTCACCCTCACCCCGACCGCCCTCTCCAAGATCAGCTCCATGCAATCCACCTGGACCTGGTCCTACACCGGCTCCGACATCGTCGCCGACGTCGCCTACGACATGTTCTCCGCCGCAAGCGCAAGCGCAGACCACGAGTACGAACTCATGATCTGGCTCGGTGCTCTTGGAGGCGCTGGCCCCATCTCCTCGACCGGTTCCCCGATCGCTACACCCACTGTTGCGGGTAAGAGCTGGAAGCTCTACTACGGCCTCAACGGCAGCATGAAGGTTTACTCCTTCGTTGCTCCTAGCGACGTCAAGAGCTTCTCTGGCGACCTCCTTGAGTTCTGGTCCTACCTTGAGAAGAACAACGGTGTCAGCTCCAGCCAGATCCTCCAGAGCGTCGGTGCCGGTACTGAGCCCTTCTCTGGCTCCAACGCCGTCTTCACCACCTCTGCCTACAGCGTTGAGGTCAAATAAGTTGGTGCGGTGGTAGAAGGGAAGCGGATGTTAGGGAGGGAGATGTCAGGGAGTGGCTGACTGGTGGATATGGAAAAGTAGTTGATACTGTACATGTGGTACACTTTATTTGTATATATTTAGTTCTTTTGATTATTGTATTTATCTTGACTTTTTGAGTGTGACTATTTTCCATATGTACATCTGCTTCAAAGTTTACGCCCTAGCCTTGTAAGCGAAACACCCTATATAGGGCGTTTCA